>OZ007575.1:22299428-22311928 GCA_963931925.1 Onchidella celtica | reverse complement strand
ATTTCGCACCGCCACCTACCGGCGGATGCACGGAGGTCATGAATAATGCCGCATTTTACAAAGCCAATATAGGGAAAATATTGAATTTTGTTGACTCCGTCGGCTATCGCTGCAGGCCTTGATTGAGGTCACTTATTCTACAATAATATCCTCAATCGCTGTAGGAAAATTCCGGCTAATTTTTTTTTCAGTGGCAGCAGCACTGTAACTAATGAGCATCATTAATTTCTATTTATTTCAAGCATTCTTTTCATCAATGGGCCATGCGCTCCGACTCCGAATCAGGGCACAAACTGTGTGCATGATTTTTTTAAGGGGGTGGGGGTGGGGGTGGAAGAAGAGGGTGTCTCATCTCATTGTATGTAATATCATTGATACTACCTTTCTCATACACGTTTTTTGGGGGGGGGGGGAGGAGGGTACTTTATAAGAGTCTTTTGGTGTCTTAAAATAACTGCGTAAAGGTTCAGATGTTACACTAATCAGAAAGGTCTTATTTACACATCATATGACTTTCCCCCAACCCTCAACAGACATTCGAGATCGAATCATTTGATGTGTTCCCAGCGCGACTCTTCAATCTGACCAAGCTACTTTGCCTCTTCGTCTCAAGTCAGTATATGTGAACTTGGTTCCTGCTTGAATGAGTGCAAACGGTGAATGAGTGAGTGAGTGAATGAGTGAGTGAGTGAGTGGATGAGTGGGTGAGTGAGTGAGTGAGTGAGTGAATGAGCGGGTGAATGAGTGGATAAGTGAGTGAGTGAGTGAGTGAACGAGTGAGAGAGTGAGAGAGTGAGTGAGAGAATGAGTGAGTGAGAGAATGAGTGAGTGAGAGAATGAGTGAGTGAGACAATAAGTAAGTGAGTAAGTGATTAAGTGAGTGAGTGTGTGAGTGAATGAGTGGGTGAGTGAGTAAGTGATTGAAGGCGTGAGTGAGTATGTGAGTGAGTGATTGAGTAAGTGAGTGCGTGCGGGGGTGAGTGAGTGAGTGAGTAAGTGAGTGAGTGAGTGAGTGAATGAGTGAGAAAATGTTGAATGAATATAATTAAGTAAGTGCTAATAGGTTAGCTTCTGGATGAGTGAGTGAGTGAGTGAGTGTGTGTGTGTGTGAGAGAGAGAGACAGAGAGAGAGAGAGAGGGAGAGAGACTGGCTGACTCACTGACAGGCTGACTGACGGACCGAAAGAAAGAATGCATGAAGACTGCGCGAGAGACAGATAGTTTGAATAATAAATAGACGAATAAAGTCATGTTTTAATAGGCAAATGAATTATTGACATGGTGGAATAAACACACCCTGCACAGGGGAGAAAAGTGTTTTTATTTCTTCAAAGTACACATATTCTTTGCATGGCAGAGAAACGCAATTGTAAAGTGATACAAAAAGTAACGTATTTTGACGATGACATGAAGGAATTTTATAGTGGTTTTCTTGTTGTAGTTTTATAATAGTTAAGCCTCCAGCGCCCAGTGTTCCATATTTTAAATGTATGTTGTTAGGGACCGGCAGTCTCATTACAAAGTCAAATAGAGAAAATAGTCATCCTTATTGAGATGTATTAACTGTTCATCAATAGCTTACAGAGTAAACTACAACGCGTCCCAAACAACAGCCAACTGAAATAGGTTACCTGGAGCCAAAATGCTTATCTTTGATACACTTACTCTTCCTATTTTATTAACAAATAATTTTTCCAATAGAATATTCATATTTCTGGAATGATCTATTTAAAATCAGTTCAGCAAAAATTATCATTTCAAAAGTTTTGCGATTAGTAATTTTCGTCTGTGCACTAGAGCGTTAATCAGCATTTTGCTTCTGCCTGGGACAGGACGGGGTATTTTAGTGTGGTGACAAATCTGAATTATTATAGGGGTACAATCAACATGCAGGAGACCATAGCAGAGATGACATGCCCAAGAAACGAAAGTAACTGAATTTCTTTTTTATGTTGACAGCACCCAGAAAACTGTTCACATTTACCACCACACCACAGCCTACGACGACACCCAGTGGTCAAACCACACTGTCAACAAGCACCACCAACCCCACAACTCCTGGAACTGGCGATCATAATGGTGGTGGTGGTCGTGGCACTGATCCTGATGATATTGGAGACGGTACTTCTACTAACTACAAAAGTGAGCTGGTTCTTTCTGCAAGAGCTAAGACCTACTGAGTTTAAGTTTATGATCATTTACATTCAATAGGGGTTTAAGTATGAGCATTGCACAAAAATGTTCACTATAATATATAAGCCCGACAAAATGAGGCACTTCGTGCATTTTGGTGGTGTGGAAATATTGGTATCACCAAATAGGTTATTCAAAGTCCTTTCATTTCGTAAAAAGAATGTTGCTGTAATTTAATTAGCAGAGAAGATATGGCCTCTTAAAGACTGGAAGTGACACAACCACAATTTTGAGAAAATTGCTCTTAAAGTTTTAGCTTTTAGTCAAAATTACTGATGATGACTCTATTCAAAGTCAGTTTTCAGGCACTTACCCTTCTCAAAGATGATTATTATTTGGAAAAGGAATAGGAAAAAGGTTAAACTTTTCAAAAATACTGAAAACGCAGAATCTATAAAAATGGACCTGTAGCATCTGCAAGCTATCCCTTGCCCTCCCCCGTTTTCTTGTTACACTGGTGAGCATGTGTTCATTTCTTCTTTCATTTTATTGTTGTACTCCGTGACCTGACCTTCTTTTCTAGTGAGTAGTTTTTTTCCTCGCTCGCTTGTTGTCAGGTGTTTTGACTCGTTCAGTAAATATTAGTATGTTCCCGAACATTCGATAACACTGTGGATAAGGATGTTTACGCCAGATTTGGCCTTGAGTGATGTAACCTGATGACGTATTGATGCGTGATTGGTTAGTTTGTGCGAGGGCAAAGGTAACGTTTATTTCGGGAACTTTCTGTAGGAATGTTTATATATATAGACCTGTGTGAGTGGTTGGTGGGGTGAGTAAGTGAGTTTCCTTTTGTGTGGCGTAGATATTTAGTTTCGCTGGCGTCTTCCTAGTAATTTATTGTTCACTATACAGTTATTAAACTTTAGTATTATTTAATCTATCGTCGGATCTCGTGTTTATTTATTTTTACAGCTGTAATAGTTTCGTTTTCTAAAGGGTTGTAGTTAGATCAACTAACTCCCCCCTACTATAACGTGCTAGAACAACCTCAGCTGTTACATATCCCACTAATCCAACTCCCCAATTTAAGTTGAATATCTTTCAACTCCAAAACATTATTCAGCGTCTGCAATATCTTGAAATAATCTTATAGCACTCCCAATCTCACAAAGGTAGTTGCTAATTCTATTACAATTAATAACAATTTCAGTGTCTTCCCGAACGTCATCACAAATACAATACAATGCAGTGTACTTTGCATCACTAATACCATAACTAATACAATACCGTCATTGTGACAAACCAATAGTTAACAGTAGGCCTACTAGTCAAAATAACACAACGCCACCACTGTGGTGAAACAATGGTCAATGATATTATTACAAATCATATATGGTGAAACGATGGCCCATCGTTTACATAATGCTTCGTGCACGAATCATAGCATATGACTTGTTGTACATAACATGGTTATCTCCAAAATGTATAACTCATACGTACAATGGCAAAAATATCAATACATACTGACCACTGATTAGGGTCTTTCTTCATCATATTAGGTCAAAACAAGTTACAACATTGCAACATAACACAAACACTGCTTGCTCGCAGTCCCCATTTGGGTTACATTTTCCAAAAATTACACCAAGTTCCATTGGTAACTAATATGACATAGCATAAAATCAAAATGTGACTAACACATCATGACTATCTATCAGCTACCAATTCAATATTCAGTCACAGATGAACTATGTCCCCAATTACAGTACAATACTGCCGTCCTAGCAATTCATCTAGTAGGCAAAAGTATGGGTTACAATGCATTTCACTGATAGTGTACTACTTTAAAATACCCTGCTCAGGAAATCGGCACAGACATTTTCTCTGCCTTTTACGTAGTGAATCCTGAATCGATAAGACTGTAAAAATAAACTCCATCGTAATAACTTTGGACTGTCAAACTTGGCAGAGTTCAAAAACTCTAATGACCGATGGTCAGTTTGGAGCACAAACTCCTTTCCATACAAATACAAAGTAAACTTTTTTACAGCCCAAACAATAGCTAAACATTCGCGCTCTGAGACCGAATATTTTGTCTCACGAGGCAATAGCTTACGACTAGCATATGCCACAGGGTACAACTTTCCCTCGTGTTCCTGCATAAGACTAGCGCCTAATCCGCGATCTGATGCATCAGTTGCTATGACAAACTCTTTGGAAAAATCTGGCAAACATAACACGGGTTTGGAGATAATGACATTCTTCAAAGAGGTGTACGCTTTCTCCTGCGTTTCATCCCACTGAACTATATTGGGCTGACCCTTTCTAAGTAAATCAGACAATGGTGATGCAATCGCTGAAACGTTAGGAATAAATTCATGGTAATATCCCACTAATCCTAAGAATGCTTTCACTTCCTTCTTAGTGGTGGGTCTGGGTGCGTCTCGTACCTTACATACATTCTCTTCTAACAGGCCAACCATACCTTCTCCCACTAAGTGTCCAACAAAGTCTACTTCAGACGTTCCAATCAGACACTTCGATGGTCTTGCAGTTAATCCAGCTTGGTCCATCCTCTGCAGTAAGTCCTTGAGAGTCTTCACATGCTCGTCGAATGTCTCTGTATGAATCAGCAGGTCGTCCACATATGCTGTCACATTGTTCATTCCACGGATCAATGGCTTTACGATCCTGTTCAGTGTGGCTCCTGAGTTCATCATCCCAAAAGGCATCCGCATGAATTCATAGTGCTCGCCCATGGTGACGAACGCCGTCTTGGGAATGTCTTGCTCTCGAACTTTCACTTGCCAGTATCCCTTGCTCAGGTCAATCCGAGAGAATAATTTTCCTCTCGAGAGACTCTGAAACACTTCTGATGGCGCTGCTGTCGGATGAGGGTCGAATACTGTGATCTTGTTTAACCTCCTGTAGTCGATGCAGACTCGGTTGGATCCGTCCTTCTTCTTGACGACAACAACAGGTGAAGCATAAGCTGATGAGCTCCTTCGAATGATGCCCAGCCGTTCCATGGTGCTAAGCTCCTCCTTCAATGAGTCGCGCATAGCGTAGGGCACCGGGTATGGTCGTTGACGAACTGGTACTTCTGTCGTCAGGTCGATGCGATGTTCACCCAACTGGCAGCATCCAGGAAGATTGGTGAAGACGTGCTGGTAATTCTTCACCACATTGCAGAGTTCTTGACGTTGTTCCGATGTCAGTTGCGTTCCATACTGGACATCTCTGTAGCCTTCATTCTGGTTCCAGCTTCCTAGGTCGGCAAGGTCCTCCGTCGTTCCACCGTTGTCGCCTTCCAGGTCGCAGTCCTCGATGATTGTCATGCCAGCTGACTCCACGGGTTGACTCTTGTCCATCATGTCGTCCTCTGCCAGTACAGTCTCAGCACTATCACCGCCGCCGTCCTTTATGGCGTTGACATGTCCAGGCATGGTATCTCTCCTACTGTTGTCCATCCCACACATCTCGGTCACAATAGGTCTCGGTTCCATTGCCACTGCTGCTGCTTTTGACGTCCTTGGAATGTATCTCTTGTGGAGGTTGGCGTGCAAGGTCTTTTCTTTTGCACCCATCTTGACTCTATAGTCGTTAACACCGACAACTGAGACTACCTTATATGGTCCCTTCCATTGGACTAGGAGCTTGTTAGTGTTCGTCGGCAGTAGCACCAACACTTCATCTCCGGGGCGGAACTTCCTCTCTCGCGCCTTCCGGTCGTAGTAGGTCTTCTGTCTACCTTGAGCCTTGGAGAGTTCTTCCGTCGCTAACTTCCATGTGTCCTCCAGCCTCTCACGTAGTTCCATGACGTACTGGTAACTGGTCTTCGTTTCCGGCTCCTCTACGTCCTTGGTCCATAGTTGTCGTAAGATGTGCATTGGTCCTCTCACAGTTCTCCCATACAGCAACTCGAATGGGGCAAACTTGGTCGACTCTTGGGGAACTTCACGATATGCGAAGAGCAGCGGGTTGATGTATCTGTGCCACTGCTTGGGTTGCTCTGCGCACAATCGTCTTAAGGTCTTCTTCAGTGTGCCGTTAAATCGCTCCACCAACCCGTTGCACATAGGGTGGTAGACTGTAGTGGTCGACTGTCGAATTCCCAGTAGTCTATTCGTTTCCCTCATGACATCTGACATAAACTGGGTCCCTTGGTCCGACAAGATCTCTTCGGGCACACCCAAACGGATGTAGATGTTCACTAAGGCTTCTGCTACCGTTTCTGCGTCGATCTTCTTCAAGGGTGTGGCTTCGGGGTAACGAGTAGCGTAGTCTATGTACACCAGGATATACCGATGTCCACCTTCACTTGGGGGGTCGATAGGTCCTACTAAGTCCACGGCCACTCGCCTAAATGGTACGTCCACTACTGGCATACTCTGCAGGTGCACCTTTGGGGTCGCTCCTTTGTTCACCGTCCTCTGGCATATGTCGCATGAGCGGCAGTATCTCGCGACGTCACCTTCAATTCCAGGCCAATAAAAATTGCTCATAACTCTGTCTTTGGTTTTCTTCACGCCGAGGTGTCCTCCGACGATCGAGTCGTGGGCTACACTCAGTACATACTCTCTCAGTTTCTCGGGTAGTACCACTTGCCTTATAACCGTCGCCTGTCTCAGGTCCTTGTAGATCCGGTACAGTACTCCTCCATGTTTCTCAAAATGAACAGATTTATTGCCTCTATTAGTTGGGATCTTTTTCTGCTCTAACTTCCTTATGACTTCGTCTTCTTCTTGGAGTCGGATAAGTTCCTCTCTATCCACTCCCGCGTGCCGTTCTGCCCTCGGCACCTTCAGCGACGTAGACCGGTCCTTCCTCTTCTCCTGGGCCCTCGTGGTCACCGCTCCTACCATCACCTCAGTATCAGGGTCGTACGGATCCTTCGCTCCGTCCACGTTCCCGACTACTAGGTCGCAGATGGTCTCCGGGAGACACAGCGCCGTCACTTTGCCCGTCAGGTAAGGCGTCTTCACGTCGATAACGGCTTCCTCCGCCGCTAGCAAGGAGTTATCGATCCTCGCGATAAGTTTCTTCCCACCGGTGAGCTGTCCGTCGTCCACCAGTGTTCGCCGCACCACTACACCTTCACAGCCGGTATCTCTCAGGACATCTACCGCTCGATTTCCAATCAAGCCCTTCATCACTGGTAACTTCAGTTTCTCCACGGTCCTTCCGTCACTGCATCCTCCGCACGTAACAGGCACCGCTAACTGTAGCTTCCCGTCCTTCATTACCGCTTGAACGTTGATGCTGGTGTCAGCCGTCGTCACATCTTGTCTTGACGACTCGTCCGCCGCTATAACTACGGCCGCCGCCGCCTTGTTCGGCTTGCCTCGTCCCATATCCTTCTGGGCTGGACACATCCTCCGAACGTGGCCTGGCTTTCCACAAAGGTAACATTTCAACTCACCTTTGTCGTTTAACTTTGCACGACACTCCGTCGCCTTGTGTCCCGGCCTCTGGCACCTATGGCAGACCTGTGGGCTTCTGTCTCCGTTGGGCCTCTGTCGCACTGGCCGGCTCTGCAGTCTGGCGCTCCCGCTGAGCGTCCGGTTCCTCGCTACCAGGTACGCCTCCGCTGAATCTGCGATGTCCTGTAGCGTCTTCGGTTTCCTCTCCCTCACATGGGTTGCAAGGTCTGGTGGGCAGGCATCCATGAATTGCTCTCTGACGAACAGATCTCTCACTCCTTCGTAGGTCTCCTCCGTCTTCGACAGCTTTATCCACCTCTCTAAATAGGTCTTGATCCTGGTCAAAAACATTCCAACATCTTCTCCATCTTCAGGCTTACCTTGTCTGAACATGAGTCTGTATCCGTCCTCTGACAGGTTGTACCTCTTCTGCAACGCTTCCTTGACCTTGTCGTAGTCCTTCGCTTCGTCGATCGGTAGTCTGCAGAAGCACTCCAAAGCTCTCCCGGTCAGCAGGGCAGACAGTGATGTCGTCCAGGTGGATCTGGGCCATTCAGCTGTCTCAGCAAACCTCTCAAACCGCAGCAACCAGCTATCCAGATCGTCCTTCTTGTCCTGAAATGCAGGTAGCTTGGGTCTCTTAGAACTGGCGTGGTCGCTGGTCTCCTGCGTCGACTCGCCTCCACCCTGATGGCGGATCCTCTCCATTTCCAGCTCGTGCTTCATCTTTTCTCTTTCCAACTGAGCCTGTCGTTCAGCCTCCTTCTCCTGTCGTTGAGCCTCCAGCTGTCTTTCTCTTTCTAGGCCTTCACGGAGGTAGTCCCGTCTCTCCTGCCCAGTGAGCTCCATAGCGTCCGCTTCCTGGCTAAGCCTTCCAATAACCTCCGACATGTTGTAGATAGCTTGTCGATGATATTCTACAATAAACTATGTAAATAAATCTAGTAATTTTGATCTGGTCCGCTCGAATATGGTCGGATCCCGGACGAGCCCCCAATATGTAACAGCTGAGGTTGTTCTAGCACGTTATAGTAGGGGGGAGTTAGTTGATCTAACTACAACCCTTTAGAAAACGAAACTATTACAGCTGTAAAATAAATAAACACGAGATCCGACGATAGATTAAATAATACTAAAGTTTAATAACTGTATAGTGAACAATAAATTACTAGGAAGACGCCAGCGAAACTAAATATCTACGCCACACAAAAGGAAACTCACTTACTCACCCCACCAACCACTCACACAGGTCTATATATATAAACATTCCTACAGAAAGTTCCCGAAATAAACGTTACCTTTGCCCTCGCACAAACTAACCAATCACGCATCAATACGTCATCAGGTTACATCACTCAAGGCCAAATCTGGCGTAAACATCCTTATCCACAGTGTTATCGAATGTTCGGGAACATACTAATATTTACTGAACGAGTCAAAACACCTGACAACAAGCGAGCGAGGAAAAAAACTACTCACTAGAAAAGAAGGTCAGGTCACGGAGTACAACAATAAAATGAAAGAAGAAATGAACACATGCTCACCAGTGTAACAAGAAAACGGGGGAGGGCAAGGGATAGCTTGCAGATGCTACAGGACCCTATGATGCCTTACGATTTTCTCGAATCAGGTTGTGCCGATATGTGCCTCATTTTGTCGGGCAGCGATACATATACTCATGTTGACTATATAACCCAAACCCAGCCTTACTGGTTCAAACTCAAAACCTGGGGTTTGGCTCTAGCTGGCGTACGTATCCCTAACCCCGTCCTTATCCTCAACCCTAAATCTTATCAGATCTCTGACCCTTCCCCTTGCCCTTTCAACCAAAAAAACAAGAGAAAAACAAAAAGAAAATCGGAAAGAATTATTAATTAAGGCTGCTGTTAGAAGTATTTCGTGAGAGCTCTATAGCTCTGGAGTCACAAAATGCTTTAAAATGCGTACCATCAGAGCAAAAAAACTTGGGGGACGTACGTACTTGTAACAACATCCTTCTATTTTTGGTTCCTACTCGAGACTTTGCGTAATGGTAACTAATACAACATCTTTTCTGTTTTGTTACATTTTCAACTGTGGGCCCACGTTGATTTGCTCACTCTATAAATTTAAAAAGGAGCAAAAAACAAAAAAAAAAGCTGAGGTCAAAGCTTCCTGTTGTTTTCTTGCAGATCTGTGTAAAAACAGTATCAGCATTGGCGGGGTAGGACATGTGCTCTTCCCAGGCGACTGCACCAAGGTAAGATTTCCAGAATATTCCAACTGCTTGAACATGATAAGTGTACATTTCTTCACGACCATCCAGCCGCTGTCCGAATGACGTACTCAACAGTGATTGGAGGTCCGTTTGCGGTACAGGGATCGGTGAGTTTTCAAGATTGCAGTTTGCAGACGCTGCCAACGTTACGAGAAACGGATCGCTGCTTGGTCGTTTTCTGAGTAAAATTATTATTGTTATTTTGTGCTTAATTGTCGGTACAATTATAGCGCACGAAGTGGAATCTGTTTTGGCTTAGTTTTAGCGTCAGAGCTGGACTCTGGAGGTATAGGGGAACTCGGACACTAATGAGACTAAAAGAAATTATATATCTCTATGATTGTTTAGGTGAGTGAGTGAGTGAGTGAGTGAGGGATTGAGTGATTGAGTGAATGAGTGGGTGAGTGAATGAGTGGGTGAGTGAATGGGTGGGTGAGTGAGTGAGTGAGTGAGTGAGTGACTGAGCGAGTGAGTGAGTGAGTGAGTGAGTGAGTGAGTGAGTGATTGATTGAGCGAGTGAGTAAGTGAGTGAGTGAGTGAGTGAGTGAGTGAGTGAGTGACTGAGCGAGTGAGTGAGTGAGTGAGTGAGTGAGTGAGTGAGTGAGTGAGTGAGTGAGTGAGTGAGTAATTCAAAGGAAGTTCAAGCCTGGGTCAAAGCCGACGCAAACCAGGCTTGTCTCACTGCTCTTATTGCATGAAAAGATTTTGTTCCTTGTTAACCAAAGTCAGCTAACTGTATTATTTTCAATTGTTGTCCAGTGCATAAGAAATGTATTTACTACAAAAAAATTACAACTTATTACTCAGAGAACTGAAATTAACTTTCTAGTGTGGCCCGTTTTGTATTTGTAGCAATAGTCATTATTCAATAGAGTCACTGTCTTTTGCGTCATGGTGAAAGATAATAAGGCTAGAACATTCTGGTAATAAGTAATATAACACTGAAATTAAAGTAGAAAATGTCACGGTGAAATTTTTATGGTTATAATTTGTTTCCCTGTCCAGGTTCTGCAATGTTATTACAACCCCAGCACTAACAAGACACTGGTGGTCACTAGGAAGTGTCCAGCTGGTCAATTTTGGGATCCCAGTTGTATGGATTGTGTGCCCAGCTACAAGGTGGATTGCCCATATGGTAAATCTTACCATTTCCTGTATGTACTCCTTCGGTTTAGGTTCGAATTTGGCTGGTTTTCTGTTTTGGTCACGCACTCGCGAACAGCTAGTCTCAGTGAGGAGGGAGATGGGAGAGAAAACGTGAATAGTATTCCACAGGCTTACCGTGTATGGGAGAATAATAATGTGAGGTGAAACGTAAATGCTAAAACTGTCATTTCTTTACAGATCTTCAAATGATTTTCTTCCACTTTCCACATGGTCTCGTCTTTCCAATACACCACACATGAAAGCAATACTTTCATATAATGGGAGATATTTTTTTAAATATTGGTTGTGTGTAGAGATCTTTGTTTTGGTTGCGTGTAGAGAACTTTGTTTTTTATTGTATGTAGAGATTTTTGTTTTTGTTGTGAGTAGGTTAACATTTGTTTTTGGTTGTGTGTAGAGAACTTTGTTTATGATGTAGAGATTTTTGTTTTTGGTTGTGTGAAAATTAACGTTTATTTTTGGGAACTTTGTATGTGATGTTGAGATTTTTGTTCTTGGTTGTGAGTAGATTAACCTTTGTTTTTGGTTGTGTCTAGAGGTTTTTGTTTTATGTTGTATGAAGATTAATCTTTGTTTTTGGTTGTGTGTAGAGATCTTTTTTTTTTTTTTTGGTTGTGTGTAGAGATCTTTGTGTTTGGAGGATCGCAGATCACGGCATTTACACCTCATTGTTGTTGTGTCGTTTTCGTTCTTATAATTGTTATTGTTTTATTCGTCTTCGTCGCTTTTATATTTGGTTTGTTTGGCTGAAATTTGCTCTCTGTCTTTAGACAAATGCAAGACTGGCTCTTGTGACGAGGACTGGTACGGCATGAACACTCACCCCATGGAAGGCGTCTGTGGAGGGTTCTGGGCCTGTCACAACCAGCGGTCCCAACCTAAGTGTTGTCCTCCCGGCCATACCTACATCGCTGGCTATGGCTGCAGTTTTGGAACCACTTGCACTCAGAAATGTGGACCTGAAGAGTCCTGCCTTGACGGTTTAGGTGAGTAGGAACACCGTCAAGTAGTAACAAGTGAAATCGAAAACAAACTTTAGAAATTTCCCTGAATGTTACATTTTCAGGTGAGATCGAAGACCATTTCACTGTATTTTAGTAGTGAAATAGACCTCAGTTTATACAAAATCTGACCATGAATGTATACTTTCCTGGGTTACCTGGCATTAAAACGCTACAGATAACAAACTTGCATAAACTTAATAATGAATAAACAGTCACTATAGAGAATCAATCTTTCCCACTATAACGTAGGTGCACATGTGCAACTTGCTGTTGCGTCGCATTTTGTTAAAATCTATGCAGTTGAACGGAGATGCGCACATATGCGACACTCAGTCTCATCACAGAGTCAACGGGAACATGAAACTTTGACACTAGCGCAAGTCGCCTATGTGCCCCCAGCCTTATTGTGGGGAAATGTCTCGTTGTAAGTGGTTTGGAAGGAAAGTTTGATGGTCGTCTTCTGTCTTATTTCTCCATATAGCGTTACCTATCAGTATTCACGACTATAATCAA
>OZ007575.1:22161928-22294428 GCA_963931925.1 Onchidella celtica | reverse complement strand
CCATGTCCTAAGTGGAACCGTATATCTAGACCTAGGCTACATTAAAACGGCATTTGAATTCCATGCTATGACTAATAGAACTTACAGTTACACCACAATTTCACACAGAATTATTTTATCACTCAAAATGGTGAATTAACATAGAATGACCGAAAAACTCTATTTTAACAAATTCGGGGACAGGAGTTTTCATATGTTTTATGTGACGAAAACCCGGGTACTTAGATACTGTGGACTTCTGTAAAATTTGAAGGGTGTGGGCTAAGTATTAACGGAGGTGTAGGCTAACATAGCCTCCAAAGTTCACTTTTATAATAATAGATTATACAGTTTGCATTCGAGCACTAGTGGACTTTGGCATTGTATAGACCTAACTGCTTCAATTTATCTAGGGTATTCCAGTATTACACAATGTTATCGTTCTTTTGCTGCGTTGTCTAGAATCGTTCCCTTCAGATGGATGAGTGAATATGTTATTAACGTTTGCCTAATCATTAACATTACTTGATGTTTGTCAAACTGATATTTCCCCAGCCCCGTCAATGAAGTTTTGCTCTGATTGTATGCACAACTTGGCCATTGTCCCTGGCAGCGGCGTTGACTGCACTCTTAATAAGGTGGGTGTGATCATTTTTAAAATTAAAATGACCGTGCATTTCATTGCTTTTTTTTTTTTAGTAAAGTCTGAAAGTGTGTGTACATGAAATATGAGATATCACTGTTGTGGTTGTGGATTAATGTGATCGGAACAGAGACTGTTTTGATGAAATTTGAGATGAGGAGATGCAGAAAATGGAAAAATCCAGGCGCGACTTTTTTACGTGAGCAAATACGCTGAATAGCCTGCAAAGTGACGAATAGGCCAACTGATCAAAGAACATCAAGTAAATAGCCGTCGTTTGTTTATTCCAGTATTATGTTTACCCATTGTCTGTTGATGTCCATTTTTTTACATCCATCGACTTTTGCTAAATATGCTTTTGTTTGAATACTGCCATTTCATGTGAAAATAAAAAAAACAACAACAACAACATTTATTTGTTCCCAGGTCCAACTCTACAATTGCAAACCTGAAATCAGTGATATTTACAAGATGAGCTGAAATGACGTCACTCCAGATATGCCATCCTGAGTACATCACGGACCGAGCCATCAACAAATACACAATACAACGAACAAATAAACAAATGAAAACCCTGTCTCCTTTTCCATACAAATTGAATTATTTGAGAAGGAAATCAACGTTTTGTCCTGCACGTCACAGTTGGAAGAAAGGGGGAAAAAAATGCATGCGAAATTAAACTTTGAAAAAAAAGTTTGGAATTTAGAATAACCACAAAACAAAAATTTGCCCACTGAAAGCAAAATCTTCTGATGAAATTCGATGTTTCAGGTCTTTCATAATTATCCACTTGCCCATGTCTTTTAAAAGTAGTGTTTTTAGAGCTTCGTAGCTAATATTTGTTATGTCATTGTCTGTCAGTCAGTCAGTCAGTCAGTCAGTCAGTGAAGATCCAGTTATGTATCATTATTCTTTTCTTCACCCTTTCTCTCTCCTCTTCTGTTTCTTTTCTCTGTAAACCGTTGGAAGCTGTTTAGTGCGAGTGCATGTGAGAAATTTTTTCTTTTTCAAATGATACTGAGCCTCCTGCTGGTTTAAATGTTCAGTTCATAATAAATTATGTTCATGGGTGAAAATACGTAACTTTCTAAAATCACCCCCCCCCTCCCCGTAAAAAAGGTGATAATATGTCAATGATATAGCAAGGCAATTCGATATTTTGTGTGTGTGTGTGTGTGTGTGTCTCACGATAAACTTTGATCTGGTCTTCACATTACGAGCAAGCTAGGCTCTCTAGATTTCAATTGCAGATCAAATAATAACGCGCCTTTGTGTAAGGGACATGTTTCATTACGTCGAGAATTGAACACCGTCGTATTGGCTTTCCTAAAAAAGTTGTCATTTTTACCGCAACCAATTGAAATCATGTTGTATCTAAGTGTTTTGAATTTTTTTTTTTTTTTTATTAACCAATTTGTAGTATGTAACAAATTACACTTGCGGGGGTCGCTAGCAAAATTTTAATACTTACGATTTTCTAGACCAAAATCTTTGCCTTATTATTATTATTACTTTTTTGGTTTTGTTTGAAAGTTCTGTAATTGTCGGTGTATAACTGTGTCATGTTCATTCCCTTTTGTACTGATTTTTCAGTTTTATATCTTGCTAGTGCAACAACGTGCCGTTAAGTGCCTAGAGATTACGTGGCTTTGGCTTTGGTCCTGTAGATGAAAATTTTGAAACAGATGAAATAAATTATTGGGTGCTGAAATAAGAAGTGTTTTTTTTTGTTTTTTTACCGTTAAATATCATGTTGCCTTTCGAGTTTCTCTCTACATTGTCACCTTCCAAATATCCTGCTCGTCAGACCGTCTGTCTGTCTGTCTGTCTGTATGTATGTATGTCTGTCTGTCAGTGTGTGACTGACTTGTGTCTGTCTGTATATCGCTGTGTCTGCTTTTGTGTCTGTCTATTTATCCTTCTGTACTTTGTGTCTATATCTCTGTCTGTCCGTATCTGACTGTCTTGTCTCTGCATCTGTTTGTGTCTGCTATTGAGTGGGTCTGTCGGTCCTTCTGTCTGTCTGTTTGTCCCTGTCTGTCTGTATGTCTCTCTGTTTGTCCGTCTGTCTATGTCTGACTGTCTTCCACTGTGTTTGTCCAGCCCTGCCTGATTCTGTGTGCGTCTGTCTGTTCTTCTGAATGTTTGTATGCCCATCTGCCTGTCTGTCTGTTTGTGTATGTCTGTGTCTGACTATCTGTCTCTGTCTGTTTCTGTGTTTCTGTGTGCGTTTGTCTGTGTGTCTGTATGTATAATGCCTACCTGTTTGTCTGTCTGTCTGCTTGTCTTTCTGTCTGGTTATCTATCTATCTACTTCCCTTTACGTCTGTCCCTCTGCCTTTCAGTGAACGATGTGTGAACCATCACCCTCTTGTGGTCATCGCTATAAGGGACATAACTATAGGATTTAGATCATCGTTGAGAGAATTTTTGTGGTTCTCTCCAAGCAAATCATTACAACAGACGTTAGTGCAATGGGGCTTAAATCATTCATTTCTACTACTTTGTTCTAGCCAAGCACGCCTGACATTCGGTATCGTATGTATGAGTGGATGAGTGTGTGTTGTGAGTCAGTGAATGAATGTGTGAGTGAGAAAGTGAGGTGGTGAGTCGGTGCAGGCGTAGGATTACCGAAGTTAGAAGAGTAGAAGAGTTGTGAGTAGAAAAGAAAGGAGGTGAGGGGCATACTGAAGACATGTAAACTGTTTTCTGTGGAAGATGCGAAGAATCAACAATGGAAACTAGGAGAGGATAAAAACGTGGAAGGCGAAGGGGAAAACAGAAGGAAACAAACAAAGGAGAATGTATGTGTGTTTTATTTGCTCTCACAGAAAGGAGGGGAGAAACAAAGTCAGTGCAAATCCTGTTAGCTTCATCCTAGGCTTCCAGTATTTTGCTGAGCGAAAACACCTCTTTCGGGGACGAGATGGTGATCTATAATTGCGGGGAAAAACAATTTGTATAGTTAATCTGTTCTTAGTCTGTTGTGGCCTTAATTAAGTTTACCATCAGTTTTCTCGTGAACGACCAAAATGACAATTTTTTGTTTTATTTTGGCCACTGCCACCCTCAACTTAACCTTGCCATGACCTACAGTTTGTGTGTGCCCATTCGCTCATGACATTGAAACTGACATCCACATCATGCATAGTGGGTAGAAGACAAAGTTTTTGTTTCAGGTATGTATTGCATTATAACTGGGTTCTCGGTGGGGACCAGAATTTTCCCTGCATAGAAAATGGCATCAGGATGAATGTGAAATGTATGATCCAGCAAACTGGAAACTGGAAAATACTGACGGATTCATGAAATCCTGACTGTAATTTGACAGTTTTATTCTTACTTTATCACTGTGTCAGTTCTGGTTATTCCTGGGGCTGCACAGGGTCGCAGCTAATGTAATGTTTAATGTACTAGCAGTTTTGACATTGGACGATCTCTTGACTCTAGCGTCAATAAGATATTCCTACAGGTGTGAGTGTTAGCGTACCTTGTCTAATTGGCATCACTGAAATGACACCAAAGGTTTAACTTTATATATAGCATACCTTGTCTAGGTCTCAGTAATATAAAAGGCGATGAACATGGCAACTTCGTTCAGTCTAATATTGTTACAATGTCTTTTCTTGTTACAAATGATTAGCCAGGTATCAATAGCAAATTCTGTGGACTTAAAACCCAGATGAAGTTGTCAGTGGACAAACACAGAAACCTTAGCTCAATAAAAAAATAAAAAAAAAGACAACTTTAGTGTTCGTTGACTTGACTTGCTCGTGTGCAATAACATTTATAAGAAGTGACAAGTAAACATTCTTGGGTTATCAACAAGTTAATTCTGTCCATGAAACTTCGTTGGCTGACATCAGAGTTAATGAAAATTCTTAAGCCATGTTTACTTCAATATACTCACCAATCATCTATTCTAAGGAGGCCACAGTGGCATGGTTCAGTTCGGAAGTTTTTGGTCTTCTCCTCGTCCCCAGAGGTGACAGCAGATCATAATTATATAGACATTGCAAATGGCATTCTGGGAAAAGGGATTTTCTGGGCCTTTAGAAGCGGGGGTGGGGGGGGGGGGGTGAGGTGAGTAAAGGAGCAAAAGTCGTATCGAAGCAGATGAACGTAAAGGCAGTGGATGACACCCCCCCCCCCCGAAAAAAAAACCCTAAGTGATGTCAACAGGATAGCCTATGAAAGCTCAGCCTATGACCACCCAACTAGTTTTGATGCTTAGAAATAGATGTCACAGGAGATTTGTGATGGACCTCTGGAAAAAAAAGAAATCGACCCAGCTTGTTCTTTAATCTCTTGATTCTCCCAAAGACAAAGATCACATAACTCTTTTCTTAAGTGCCTTTTTACCGTTAGATGAAACAGACAGACAGACAAACAGACAAGCAGACAGACAGACAGACAGTATACTCTCTCCCCCCGCCCCCCCCCCCTCCTCCACATACATTCCATTAACCCCAGAGGTCCCAGGCAATAGCTGATAACTATCATAAAACTGTTTGCATAAACTTTGCTTCTCACGGACGACGAGACGGGACGCATAAAGATGAACGTGTTTTCCTTTGGTAACAGTATCGTATCTCCACCGTAAAGTCAATAGGAAGTAAACAAATGAATTTACACAGATAATATTCATAACTATGCATTACCTTTCTTTCATTTCTTTCTCCTGATCTCCTTTGAGGCAATGTTTCTGGAAATACATTCATACATTTGTCATTTTCATGGTTTGACTGTCATTGTACGAGAAAAACACTTAAGTATTTGATGATTACATCTCTTCAGTCGAAAGTAATTAAAATTTTTGTAATGATCAGATCCTGTGAGTGCCACATTGGCATTGGCACCATCGACTTTCTGAAGAAGCAAAGTTCGTTTACCTGCAAATCACCCCTAACAATGATCAAATTAAATAGAGAAGCAGAATCTGACCACATGAAAATCATAAATCTTAATGTTCTAAATCCTCAGACTCCAGTAGACCAAAGCATTGATCAGAGTCAATATGTACGATAAACACCATTCTTATATCCATGACAGATTCGTACTCTTCCTAGCGACATCGCAACAAACCTTTGCAGTTTCGACACAACTTTCATTTCTATGTCAAGAGGGCTGGCAGCTGCACTGTTAAATGTAGACCCAAGTTCCAACTTGGCATCAGAATCAGATTCAGAGGCTTTACTTATCTCCCATGACAAAACTTTGAAACTAAGTGATCAAAAATCATTAAATTTCGAGTAGTACTCGGGAGTTTATGATAAATGACCTGGACACATCCAGTTCGGGGACAAAATCTTGACTTTAATGTCTTTAATATAATTTATGTACAATATTTTTAGCCGCTAAAAAGAGATGAATATTTGTTGAGAGGAACCGAAAAGTAGGATCTAAAAGTTCATTCTTTGTATCTTTTTTACACACTGATGGTCGAAAATCAACTTTATATATTACAATCCACAATCGTATATTCTTCGAGTCAACCGGCCAACTAGTGTATGTAATATCTAATCGTCCCGGTTGTCGTGTGTGACGTGTATATTGAATGTAAAAAAAAAAAATTTAGAAAGTGCCATTCTGCGTTCACACCCGGGCTTTTAAAACATGAATTGTCCCAGGTGCCTGCAGAATGGTAGAGAATCAATTTGTAGAAACACTGTTAAGTTGGGGTGGCGTGGGATGATGGAGTCTTTTTACGGTGGGGCTATCTATTCCTTTTTAACATTCTTCTACAGCCTTCTTTCTATTGCTAATGGGGGACAATTTCGATGGGGAAAAAAAACAACAGACTTGAAACTCTTGGTGGAGACAAACTATAGGCAATCTTCTCCGTCTGGTGTCACCTCGAGCCGGACATTAATTTGCTCTCCACGTGAGGGCCTGACTGATAAAAAAAACACGTATGTAAATAATCTCAGATATACCTAAAACTAATACTGTCTATAGCCACAAGGAAGTCCCCCGCCGCCCCCCCCCCAAAAAAAAAACCCACCACAATTGAAAAAACAACAACAACAAAAACCGAGCCCCATGTAATACACTTGCATTTGACGTCAAACTTTGTTTGCATTTGCTGTCACTGTCATGGTCATAATATGATTTAAATGTAAAAAAAAAAAAAAAAGGAAATCCCTTCTATATAAAAAAAATGTAAGAAAACCCCTTTGTTCCCTATGGACTCAAAAACTACTGCACGTATTGAACTGAAATTTGGCACACACAATTGTACGATACTGACCAGTGTTCCTATGTACATAGGCATAAAAAAGCTTATGGGATTCGTGAGTTATTCCAATAATGCGATAAGAATGGAACAGTAAATTTGCGAGAGCGTTTGATCCGAATTGTACGTTCGTTAACCTATGACCTCTTTCTTTGTTAATCGCTTTTCCACTTCCGGCCCCGGAATTCGATTCATAATCACAGTAGTGTCTGTGAGAGCTAGATCTAGCATGCACTGATGCAGCATGCCCCTTAAAAAACGTACTATCGGTAGGCATACAAGTCTCAAATCGCTGTATTTTTTTCTTATTGGAAATTTATTGTTTCGCCATCATTCAGATCTATTTCGAGTCATGGTTCGCCATTTTAAGGTTTCGTTATCATTACCTGCGATGTGTTCACTATCAAACACACTAACCCGTGCGCAAATCATGCAGTTGTACGGGATGCGCAGGGTGTCAACTCACAAAGGCAGAGCAGTGAGACTTATTTAAAAACAAACCAACAAAAATAAAATAAACAAATAGGAACAGGCCAGATGAAGCAGGTCCATAATAACCACCCAGAACTGAAACCAATATTCAAACCGATTTATCCCCGGCAGGGCCGGGACCTCAACTAGTTTTCTAAAAACTAGGGACCAATCCCTCGTTTTGAGACATTTCAACGTGGCCATCCTAGATGTGAGGTAGATACATTTAGCGCGATGTCAGTAACATAGGCAGAATTATTGTGAGGTAGAAGATGTACCTAATGTGACCTATATATGTCCACGGTTCCAGGAGGGCTTTCGTGGATTTAATCGCGGGTGGCTGATGGACTGTTCCAGTAGGATTTCCTACTGTCCTATCATTCTGCTATAATCTGTCTAATGTCTTGCTTTTTCCCGGCACAATGTGGACATAATCTTGTGGACGTGCTGTCTACAGTCTCACACGCAAAACTCAAACCCACTGATTTAATTATGCTAAAACCGCGAAATATGACATCTCTGGGTCCTCGTGCCTCTGTGACATTCTTACTGCAGTTGACAAAACGACTTCAATAACGAGGAAAAAGCTATCCCGTTTAATCACTTCATTCATATGGCAGTGCACAGTTTTATGACTAGTCCCGTTTTCTTCTTTTTTTTCTGATGAAGGTGCAATGTATTTATTTATTAACTTATTTACTGTCATGTATTTTTAGTTTATCCCGTTCTATGAACGGTAAAAGATAAAAGACAAGGAAGGGGAAATGGTCTATGATGTAGAAGATGCAAGAAGGTAGGCCTAATGTTAACAGCACACAGCACACTTGTGCCCACCACGGCATATCGACTGAGAGTGGATGGTTTAGTGTGTGCCTCGCCCAATTTAAATGTTGACGTCATTGTTCATGCGTTCGTGAAAAAAAAAAAGGCGGATCGGAGACGAAATCAGCGACACAAAGCAACTCAAATAAATACCTCTTTTTTTTATTTCAAGTCTCCAAATCTAAAAAAAAAAAAAGAAACTAAAGACATGTTAGCCTTGACCAAAGATATCCAATTCTATCTCATAAATATGAAATTCTAAGACCAGCTGCGTGTCCTGTGTAGAACTATAAATTACCCATGTACGAATCTTGCCAGCCAAGATTTACCCGCGAATCTGCTTCTATCTGAGTGTATAAGTGCTAATCTAGACCCGTATACATAATAAATTGTTCAGACTAAGAACTGGTCACAATAGGCTTTACCACCATATGTTCACCAAGTTTAAAATAGGAACATCTGCCATAATGTGAGTGCAGCCAGTCTCCTCAAAACACAGAGCATATATTGCAGAACTGCACACTCTTCTCAGCACTACGAGAAACATATTGGCCCAAACCCACGGACCTGAATGGCAAACTCGATGGTGCTCTACCAGAACTGCAGAAAACCGTAGATTTTCTTAAAAGAACAAATCTGCAGATTTAGATTTGGTGAACGAAAGAAGAAGAATTTAGACCCTAAAAAGCCGACCTGATCTAGAGATTACTGTAAAACTAACAACACACTTACAAAAAAATGCAGCATGTTGAAATTGGGGAGGCCAAAGTAATGAAATTTGGCACCAAAGACTTATGTTTGGCATGCTTCAAACGGCTGTCTGGCTCCGCCCTCTAAGAGACTGAATATACGTCATCAAGACGCTATCTAGGGGCCTATCTAGGGGTCTAGAGGCAAGGTGCTCGCCTCTCATGCCAAGGGTCCCGGGTTCTAAACCCGGGCAGTGCAGGCATGTTGGAAAGTGGATTTTTCTCATATATTCAAGTCCATGGTCCTATTGGGGGGTAGGATCGAGTAGTTCTTGGAAATTGGATTTTTCTCATATTTTCAAGTCCCTGGTCCTATTGGGGGTAGGATCGAGTACCTAGTCTTCTCGGATAAGGACGAAAAAATTCGGAGGGCCCGTGTGCACGTTGCGCACGTTAAAGATACCTTGGCAGTTGGAAATCGTAAAGAGCAGGCCGAAAGGCCGCTGCCCGGGCAAAATTGAAATTAATAGATTAAAATTTATCCATATCATCTCTCCCCCCCCCCCCCCGCCAGAACAAGAAATAATAAAACAAGTAAAGTGAGGTGTAAATGCCAAGGGCAGCGAACCTCCTAAAATAAAGACCTCAAATCTATCTAGGGGCATTTCGTCGCCTCCGAAGGGGTGGGCGTAGATGAAGGAGTGGAGTGGCAATCACTTTCAGAAAAACACTAGTGATGTTGGCACAGCCACGTAGAAAAAGAAAACGAACGTACCCTTGCACAAATCAGAGGGGTCTGCGAAACTGCAGCTAAAAATATCCTCCTATCGTATGATGAGTTGAATATAATAGAAAGTGGGCCTCAAAATCGACAAGGACGCGAGGGGTTGAATATGTAATGGTAAATGAGAGGTAGAAAAACTGCGTCGCTGTAGATCAGATCGTGGTTCTCCAGAAACACAGTCTCAGATTTTTTTTCAGCATTCGTGGACTTTGCCGGGACTGATCTAGATCCTACATATTTTTATCTCACTGGAAACACGAATTTATTTAAGTTCTACACAGAATCTCACGAGTTACCGTTGCCAGCAAACACGAGTCGTCACTTGATTGGAATTTTTAACTCTAGGGAAATCTTGCATGCTTAGTTTTCGAGGATAATCTGTCTCAGGAAGAAAATTAAGGTGAGTCCGGTCGTTTTTGTTGTTGTTGTTCAAATTGGTGCCTTTTTTAAATCAGTGTTCTGGAAAATATTCCTACGATGAGATTAAATTTTCAGAAGTTCCGCTTGCAATGTGTTAAAATACAGTGTGCGACGCTAGTCATGCAGTCACTACATATTTTCACTAAACATATATTGCATTTTGATGTAATGTTTAAATTACAGAATTTTATTATTTGACATCATATTATATGGAGGGGGAGGGGGATCGAACCCCCTCCCCTTCACTCTGATTCTTTCCCGCTCCGTGTGGCTGTCTGGCCGGCTGTCTCTCTATCTGATTGACCGTCTCCCTTCTGCACGTCCCACATCTGTCCTTCGCTGTCTCTCTGTATATCTCTAGCCGCCCTGCCCCCCCCCTCTCTCTCTTTCTCTTTCTCTGGCTCTTCTCCTCACTATTTAATAGAAACAATGAAGTAAACTAGTATTTAAATCCTCTAGGTCCAGAAAAAGGAGTTTATTGTCGAGCTGATGCTCTGTGAATTTGAAAGTCAAAAGTTTAAGTAAAAAAATAACTCACCCTATAGGTAAACGTGACTCTTTGTCACCCACAAGAAAAACTTTATTTAAAATTTAGACGATTGAGAATAGAGATATTTGAGTTCAGCATCCCAGTTGATTCTGTGGTTTAAACATTGAATATTGTGAATTTGCAGCAGTCTTAAATAATTATTACACTGTAAGATCATGCTTTGAGACCTTCATTCGTGTTCTGTCACTCTAACTCTAACCTATAGCTCGATCACGTTCCATTTCGACGTGAAAGAAACACCCAGTGCTTTAAAACATAGAACAAAACAACGTCGGTTTACTTAATAAACACTGTATGTTTACCAGGTACATTGTGACACGCTGAAGTGACCTTAGTTTCAAGAAATGATTTGCTTACTTTTTATTTCCCACGGTGGCTAAATAATTTTTTGACTGTGTATACGTGGTAACATGAATTGCAGTGCCATTTTGGCCCTTTTTTCTGCTCCCCATTTGCCACAACAGTCTAGACTTGCCAGGCAGATTTCACATTTCTTGACCATTAATTGAGGGAAAAGAAACAAGTGGGACTTGCTTAATCTGTAAAGACAAATTTAGATCGTAAATCGGGAAAACATCAGTTTTTAAAAAAAAATTCAAACGGAAATATATTTTACAAATTTTAAATCTACAAATTAAGTGTGCTATTTTCTCTTCATAATTTGTGTTTTCCTTTGGAATTTCGGGGAAAACACTTGAGGAAATTATCATCAAATTAGTCTAACATGAAATAGTTATTTTCAGGTTAACTATTTGGCTCACACTGTTGTGTCTCATGAGCTATTATTTTATTGTTGACCTTATACAGATACATCTACGAACGTCTACATTCAAGTGTCAAAATGCAGGGAGTTGGCAGCAATCTGGTGTTTATGTTCATCCTGTCTCTTATCGCCGTCTCCAGACAGCAAGATAGTAAGTTTTAGTATTCTGCCTGTATTCTGTAATGTTATCAGCTTCATAAAACAAAGTGTGTCCTAGCAGTAAATTTTAGTATTCTGCCTGTGTTCTGTACTGTTATCAGCTTCATACAACAAAGTATGTCCTAGCAGTAAGTTTTAGTATTCTGCCTGTGTTCTGTACTGTTATCAGCTTCATACCACAAAGTATGTCCTAGCAGTAAATTTTAGTATTCTGCCTGTGTTCTGTACTGTTATCAGCTTCATACAACAAAGTATGTCCTAGCAGTAAGTTTTAGTATTCTGTCTGTGTTCTGTACTGTTATCAGCTTCATACAACAAAGTATGTCCTAGCAGTAAATTTTAGTATTCTGCCTGTATTCTGTAATGTTATCAGCTTCATAAAACCAAGTGTGTCCTAGCAGTAAATTTTAGTATTCTGCCTGTGTTCTGTACTAACTGTTATCAGCTTCATACAACAAAGTATGTCCTAGCAGTAAGTTTTAGTATTCTGCCTGTGTTCTGTACTGTTATCAGCTTCATACAACAAAGTATGTCCTAGCAGTAAATTTTAGTATTCTGCCTGTGTTCTGTACTGTTATCAGCTTCATACAACAAAGTATGTCCTAGCAGTAAGTTTTAGTATTCTGCCTGTGTTCTGTACTGTTATCAGCTTCATACAACAAAGTATGTCCTAGCAGTAAGTTTTAGTATTCTGCCTGTGTTCTGTACTGTTATCAGCTTCATACAACAAAGTATGTCCTAGCAGTAAATTTTAGTATTCTGCCTGTGTTGTGTAATGTTACCGTCTTAAAAAAAAAAAACAGAGTAAATCGTAGCTTTCCTTGCTGTTCAATGAATCGGCAGTGTCCACTCACACAAACACATTCACTTATATCACATTTAAAAAGAAAAAATACTAGAAGTCTAGTTAAGATAAAACAATGACTGATTTTCCAAAAAGGTCTCTCCAGTTTCTCTTAAACAGTTTTTATTAGTGGTCCATGTCAATTTGTAGCTGAATGTAATGATCACTTTTTGTTTTTTTACTGAAATCAAAATTATCATCAACGTCACCATCGTTTCCTCGTTGTCATCACCGCTATGAATTTACTGCTGCTTACTAAAAGATTATTTTCATTGGCATAAACACTCTAGATTATGTTCATTTAGTTTCCCCCCAAAAAACATTGAAGTTCAAGAATATCTTTGGTTTTATGACGAACGGGTAAAAAGATATCAACAGCTGTACAACCAAAAGGCGAACGTTTAATTTCTCTGTGTGACCAAGGGCGAACCGCCAAAATCAATGTTACGAGAATTTCAGGTTTGAAAATTTTGTGCTACTCTCATCATCAATTTCTCGCTTTTTCATCATACTAAACAAAAAACTGAATGAAATTTAACAAAATCGGTCTCGATCGGTAAAGACTCCCTTCCCCCCCCCCCCTCCACCCCTCAATATCATTTTGATAACCACAAATTTAATATCAAATCTGACCTATTCACTCCCTCGTCATACAGACAAGTTCAGCGTTCGCCTTTTCGTTATACGGCTATTGAAATCACTTTACATTAGCTGGCACCCAGCTGGATTGCGGTGTGGCTTGATAGTAGTGTTTTAGTGTGCTGCATAATAATGAGGTGGCGTGCCACCAAACTGGGGCCTCCTCAGCCTCTGTCTGGCCTCCCCCTTACTTCATATAATAATGGAGCTTGGGCCCAACTTTGCGACCGCAAAGGCTTTTTTACTACGCAACGCAGAGAAATGAAACTTGGCACATGTATGTAAAATCTATTAAGCCTGTACGTGTCTAGCTCAGTTTTTCCCGAAACTCTTTACTTTTCCCAGAAATTCAGTTATAACTATCAGTTATCAATTCATGATTGCGAATACGACGTGATAATGTACTTCCGTCAATTTCGTCATTTCCGCCTCTTACCGGAAATGTAAACTAGAGTTCACGATCCAGCCACGCCAAGAAAACTTTGATAGTGATACCGAGTATAGTGTTATACAGATGAGGTGAGTGCCATTCATTCATACCAAGAAAACTGTGCGTAAATATTTAGATCATTTTTTACGAACACATGAGCCCATGAAAAATGCTCGGTGCGCATTACTGTGCACTGTGTACTACTGTAATACTATCCTATCTATCTAGTGATCGCCGATTTTATGTGGATGACCCAAAGTGTCTCGACATCAATGTCTTTGTGCTGATTCCTTTCGGTCTGGAGTGGTGAGCTTTGTTTTTTACCATTCGAAGATTGGGGCAGTTACTAGTATGCTTAATTATTCTTTCAGATTTTCTTCTTTGTGTTCCTCCTGTTTTTGGTTGAATGGGTAAGTGGCAGGGTTAAGCTGGGTTCTCATGTGTACGGAAACGGAAACGGCAAAAAATCCCTCATATAATAAAAAAAAAAGAGTGTTTCCATGTGTACGTTAACGGCGTGCGGAAACATTCTTTCTATTCCACAACTTGAAGGCTCTTTGACGTTTCCTTTCCGTTTCCGTTTCTGTATACATGAGAACCCAGCTTCAGGGACTAGATAAGATACAGGGTTAAGGCTAAGGACGGGAATAGGGATAGGTACAAATACGTACACGCCGCTAAAGCAGATCGCTCCTGGTGCGTACGTACTTATAACAACAAGTTTTTATTCACTACTAAATAACTGTTTGCTAGGTTTTCAAAATATATATAACAACAACACTGGCTTTATTAATTCTTTTCCCGCTTTGCATTTTAAAAGAGTAGTTTTGAGGTCATCCGAACATTATTTTAATACGCTGCGTAAAATCTGTTTTATTTCCCCTTGTTCCGTTTGTTTTTTTTAATTGATGTTTGCCTGTACGTACATATTCGAACTTTTTTTTGCCCTTGAGATACGTATACGCTTTTTGTGACTCCAGTGCTATAGAGCTACCCCCTCCCCCCCCCCCCCCCCCGAAACACTCCTAACAACAGCCTTAATTATTATTCTTTTATATTTTCTTTTAGTTTTCCTCCTGTTTTTTTCTTTTTACCTTTTTGTTGAAAGGATAGGGGGCAGGGTTGGGAATTCGATAAGATTTAGGGTTGAGGATAAGGACGGGGTTAAGGACCTTCGGGGGATTGAGAAACTGAATAAATCATTCTGCCAATTCCTCAAATAAACTAGACTTGCAGCTGAAAAACTTCAAATGTTAAGCAAGTAAACACATTGAGAAAATTTTCAGCGTACGAGCAAACAAAGAGTTACCTTCCTGCGTCTTCCCCCAGAATTTGCACAAACCCGGTAACTCTTTCTGTGCGTGATGTCGGCAGAGTTTTTTTTTTTTAACTTCCGGGTCCGGGAACACATGAAATAATCTAGCCATAAGGTTGTATGTGCCTGGCATGTCGTGGTTTTAGATTTGGAAGACACCATTTTGATTCTGATTGTGAAAATTTGCCTACCTTTTTGAAGACAACAGATACGAAAGTTCTGCCTATGGATGTAATGAAATGACTGGAACTGCCGGATACATCATGACGTTAGAACAGGAGTAATTGGTCAATCTTTGGTATAGCCACCATTTAGCTCACCAGTTTCTACCCTTTTCTACTGCAACTTGAGTAGCATCACCCTTGCTCTTTGTAGTAATTAAGGATTGATTAAGTTTTCACAAACTCGTGTCTGCATAACCTTCTGTTCTCCAAGTTAGAATGTACAGGAATGAAGAAAAGAAGCTTTGAGTT
This sequence comes from Onchidella celtica, assembly GCA_963931925.1. Taxonomy (NCBI): domain Eukaryota; kingdom Metazoa; phylum Mollusca; class Gastropoda; order Systellommatophora; family Onchidiidae; genus Onchidella; species Onchidella celtica. Next base: position 22,279,212 of record OZ007575.1, on the reverse strand, counting down.
TAATGAAGATCCATCTCTGACTTAAGTTATCCAAAGACTCCCCACCCCCCAAAAAATAAAAATGGTGAAATGTGAAGACAATGAAAGTATTAAGAGGAGACAGTACTATGAAGCTTTTTCTAAAAAAAACAACTGTATTTCAATTTACGCTTCAGCTTTCCTGGCGCATTCTTTCAATGTTGTTTCGACCAGCTTCTTTATTCTTATTTAGAGGCTTGTGAAGGCAGTGGCTTCTTTTTCTTCATTTCTTTTTCTTACTGTCCGGGACCAGTTGTGTCATTGTTAGTTGCGATAAACGTATGGAAAGGAGAAAGGGGCCTGGGGGAGGGGGGGGCATCATTAGTCTTCAAAGGGGAGCTCACAGGATTTCACACCACTAGACTTGACTGACAGGTAACCAAAAGACAGGTAAAATTTTCTATCCCGGTAGGTGTCTCAACCTTTTGTGGACCAGAACAGAAAATGGAATTTCTGTAAGCTTCGTAGATAGAAGAGGCCGTGGTAAGATCAGCGACACAATCGGGTTCAGAATACAATACCACTAACGTCCGTTTATAAATACAAATCATGGTAGTCATGTAAAGTCATTTAAAAGTATTCCATACATTCACAGCCTGTTGATATTCATCTTCTGTTATTCCATATTTTCTTAAAGTTGAATAAAAGTTTTCAATATTAGGCAATTTTTTTTCTTTTAATCTATCAATTGAATCAATGTATTCATAAGAATAAACACCTTTTCGTTTTGATAGATCAAAGATATCTAGGAAGTGTTGTTTTAAGATTTTTAAATCATTAGAATCCATAGATTTTACGTTACCATCCAAAGAAGCTGCGAAAAATCTGTAACTATCGAGGAATCTTAATTTTCTATAATAATTTCCATATTCAAATGAAATGTACTCTTCAGACGTTTTAGCAAGAAAAGAAAGTCTATTGTATTGATTTTCATATTTTATTATTTCATCTATTATGAAATGGAAATCATAACCACTACCGTTATGAAAAAGTACTGGAATTATTTTTGAACTTTTACCCTCATTGGTATTGCAAGATTGACAAGCAGCACCTCGATATTTGCCATTGTAATGATTATGTTCTCTTACTTTTTCATTAGCAAACTCAACATTACAGATGTAACAATTAGTTGCTTCATCAAATTTTTTTCTTGTGCATGAGTTAATTTACTTTAAGCCTTTTTATAATAGTTTAGCTTTCTACAAATTTCATCACAGTACATCATAATTGTTTCTACAAACTTTTCTTTAGCACCTTCTCATTTGGATTTGGTTGCGCTGTAAACAATTTCTTATTACTTGATTCAAACTCACAATAGAAAACAGTTGGTAATCTTGACTTTATAATGATGATTTGTAAATTCTAATATACTATTATCTTTTGAAGGAAGGATTGTTTTACACATTTTATGATTTAAACATTTGTCTTGATGACAATTTAAAGTCTCTACTATTTTAAATACATTCATACAATTTCTACATATAAAAGCTTTTATTACATGAGTTATCAGCCATCAAACTTTCCAATCATTTATAAGACAGTAATGCGCATTTCCATCATCTTCTAAATACAACAAATCAATAATAACATTATCATTAGTTGAAGTATAAATCGGATATAAAGAATATTTATCTTGTGGTTTTCCTAAAGCAAAAACATTTATCGATATTTTATTTTGCTTTTCAAGTTTAAGAAGATCATTTATTTTAACAGGATAATTGATTCCATCCATATTCAAAGTAGTTTCATATGGTTCATATTTTTTTTACTCTATAAACATGATCTTTAGCAGGATGCAATTTAGCTAATACTGACCACAAGAAACATTTATTATCTTTATTTTTAACATTAATGCCTGTATAAGTTATTATTTTAAATTTCACTGGTTTATTGGTAGCAGGCGGTGGTCGTATGGCCAAAGGCTCAGCCAATCCTACTCCATGTCTGATCACACTCATGTGCACTAACCCAGGGTGTCTTCGAAAATAATCAGTCCTGGAGTAGGGGAAGGGAAGGACGGGGTCACTTTTCTCCCATTTCCGAGTTCGAAGGGAGATTGGTCAGTTAGGGTGTTCCTTCTCTACACAGGTCAGGCCGCAACACTGAACTCTCAGAGGCAGAGTAGTGCACATAAACCCTCGGGGCTCTGGCCTCTGAGAGGATGTGGACACGACCGCCATCAGCTACTTTTGCACTTTTTAAAAATATTTTTTTGTTTACATCGTTAGGGGCGGGTCTTATTTATTTTAGCGCGACCAGTTTACTTTTGTCAAAACATGCTTTTACGTTTATGAAATAAGAATGAATCCCACTCAGCTTTGATTGTATGGCAGGGGAGATTTTCTTTCACTGAAAGGTGCAGTCCGAATATGTTTTGAATGCTGCGTGGGGAGACGCGGTCTATTCAAATCACATTAAGCTAACCTGAAAACAGGCGTTTTTCCAATGCAGCCGTTCAGCTTACTACGGGGATTCTCAAGCTTTTACAGCAGAGTGTTATTTTTTTTCCAAATTGTTTTTTCTTGAGAGATTTTTTTACACCTGAAAACAAATTTTCTATTGTCGGTGAGCTTAATTTTTTGTTTTTTTTTTTCCGATGAGCCTGAAATTTTTTTTTTTTCGGTGAATTTTTTGTTCTGCCGAGAGCCTCGAACTTTTCTTCTTTTTGGGGTAAATTTTTTTTTTCCCGAGAGCCTCGAATTTTTTTTTTTTCCGGTGAATTTTTTCGAGGTGGCCCAGAGACGTGCAAAGCAGATACTATTGGCGAGAGGAAGGTTTTTTGAATCATTTTATTGTAGGGGTAAAATTAGGTCCATTGTTGCAAAAGCGCTATTTATAGTGATATATTTATAATTACAAGGGATCCCGCTAAGGATACCAAAGATTCTCCATAATTGTTTACTCTTAACTTCAGCTTGCTTACTCAGTCGATGATTTCAATCGTCTGAGGGGCTGTCAGAGTTGACGTTGTAATGCTTTAGAAAAACTCATGGTTTAGTCTGCCAAAGTTACACTTGAAGCGCAAACTTGTTGACTTTTGGCAAAAATCATTCATCAGTTTATTGTCAACATGGGGTAATGTACGTCATTCAGTATTGGATTATAATCGCCAGTAACTTATTACCTTTAGAATATCAAGAAAATAATATCACATTGGGAAAAAAGAGACACCGATGAATCAATGATTATAGTAAAAGTAATTCAAATTCTGAATGTTATTAGAATTCCCATGCTACAACACAATCACTGAAGGAGACCATCCAGACGTGGGTGCTGCCTAGTCTCCCTACAGTTTAAAGGGAGTGAAGGGCCAAAACATTTTGTTTGATGAAGAATTCTCTTCCTTTGAAAATCCACCGTTTATCCCATTCTGTAGGCGTTTCAGCGTTTTTTCCTTGTAGATGAGTAAATCATTTCACATGCTGAGGGTTAAGTGTAAGACAATCTGCATCTCACTTTTGTTTTTGTTTTATTGTGGGCAGCTCAGGACTTTGGAAGGGTTTTATTTCGTCCGACCATCCAGCTTTGTTAATCAGCCAAGAATGGAACTCATCTTTTCCCCTTTTCACACTATGAGACAATTATAGTTTCCAGCTTCACTGAGTTCTTCACCCATGAAGCGGTACCGATCTCTGACGTGCCAAAGGTCTAAAGATTAATTTTCACAGTGCAAAGATTTATTCGTTTCAAGACTGCGGATTTAATCATTACGTACGAAAATTTTATTTGCAAAATCTTCTAACGCACACAAAAATGAGATCATTATGTTCATCCGCATGCAGTCCCCTATAACTGGATATTTGCACCTGGTATTTGTACATGAGAATGAAGAAGTGTTGCAACACGAGATTTATTGGTGCTGACACCAAATTTTAATATTCTGCAAAAACGAAATGGAGCTGCTGTCCGCATACATCAAAGGCAAAATATCATATTCATATCTCGACAACAGGACATATCACTTCATAATCCTGCGTTTCAATTTCTAATGATATGAAGATTTTGTTCAAAACACTATTTATACGACGTGCGTGAAGGTGAAAATGAGCTTAAAGTCTAGTGGTCAATACACAATTTGTGCCAAATATTTTGTTCCACTTTCCATTGTTTCTTTCTTCTTAATTTCTTCGGCACCTCATGCATTTCCTGATACATTTTCTCACGTTACGTTGTGTCATACTGTGAAGATTTTCATATAGTGGCGGCCATATCAATTTGACCTGACTTTATATTAGTATAAAAATATAGTTTAAAATCGAGTCACATAGTAAAGAACATACTGTAACTTGGTTCTTACCATTTTTTTTTTCAGGAGGAGCAAAACACCGAACAATTTTCTCTATCTGTTTATGATATTTAAAAAAAAAAAAAACGTTGCTTAATCCTAAATATTCCTCACCTAAGCCCCAACATACAACATAACCTGAGGGGCTGTCAATGGCTGCAAGCAAACCAAATATTTCAACTCCTGTTAAAAGTTTATAGTTTCCTTTGTGTCACTGGAAATATCGTACTGCATGTCATTGCAAATGTATCACTATTCCCACGGAACAAAAGTTCCACTCTAATTATGTTAAAAATTTGTATTTCTTGAGAGCATGGTAGAGTAAGATAAACTGCTATTAAAAAGTTTACCAGCATTTCATGACTAAAATCCATCAAAGAATTCAAGTTCACCAATGTAATGTCGTCCTTATCCATTCAACTTCAAATGACCTGTTGATCTTGTGTCACAGCTACCGTCAGTCCTGGAAACTGTTGGCGCCTTGTGGACCTGGTCTTTGTGCTGGACGGTTCCAACAGCCTGGGATCAACAAACTTTCAACTAATGATCCACACAGTCTCTGATGGTGAGTGCAGACCGACTGAGCCCTGGTCCCATCTTCAGTTGGGGATCTACTATGAAAGTAAATGAAGCTTAAGCTTCAGGGTCCCTAATCTCAGAGGGGAGGGGGGGGTGACGAAACTCGTTTTCAATGAATGAGTTCCCCATTTTCCGTTATTTAAGCCTCGAGGTCCTTCCAATGGCAGCAAGGCTCTCTGGACCTTTTTGGATGTTGCTGTTTACGACGGGGCCCCATAACAGTGCTAGCTTCAGGGTCCCAAAAATGTAGATCCGCCACTGCCCATCATAAAACTGCTGTAGATCTAGTGTATTTACCCAACTGCCAAGTCATTATTTACCCAATTGCAAAGACATCTCTTCGTGGTTGCCATTCAGTGCCGCGTTTTTTCCATATATTGCCATTCATCCTTCCCGACTGCGGCTGATTATCTTGTAAAAAGAAAAACTTTACGACTGTCCTGAGCTCAGGTTTATCCGTTTTAATGCTTAATTAGCAGAAGACCAACACCTCACTTGGATTTTCTATCCCCAAGTCTAGTCAACGGAAATTTCAGAAAATTTGCATGCACTCTAGTTAGAGGTTGGTGTGCACCCACATTAAGTTTCAATTCTCTTTATTCATTCATATTCAGGTGGAAAACGTTTGGTTTGCCCCTCGTATTATAAATTGAAATAAAAACAAATTTTACCAAAGACGCAAATTAAATCATTATTTCCTACTGCATTCAGTTTTATTCTTTATTCAATTTCAATTTTGTGGTGAGGAAAAAAAACTATAATAAATATGTATAAAATCCAAACCTTGAGAAAAGAAGACTGCGCACATCGGTAAAGTGATGTGGAAAACAATTAAATTTGAGGTGAATTGACGAATACGTCTTTTTCCGTGAAAAAGGAAAGTCTGTTTGTCACTTGGTTTTTTTACATTTATTTTCAGCAGCTGCTCTCTGAAATCTCCACTTTCAGCCATTGGTTTTTCTTGACCAATTTGTCTGCGGTTTTCTCAGTTACAACTGAAACCACGGAGATCATTCTTAAGCTGTGTTTTCATGTGTCATAGAAATGGAAGCGTCAAAAGTCCATCAGTTAGTAAAAAGACAATGTTTTCATGTCTTGTGCACGGTAATGGAGTTTCCATACACATGAAAACATTCTATTTCACTACTGGAAGGATTTTTGACGTTGCCGTTTCCGTTTCCGTTTCAGCTTAATGCTAATTATTCATTGTCTTTAACAGCTGTTGACGTATTGGAGTTTGGGGAAAAGCAAGCCAGAGTGGGTGCAGTTCTGTACAGTTCTCAGATCGAGGCCTACATCGAGTTACAGACCAACAAAACAGCTTTCAAATCTAGTAAAGTCGTTTCTTAGCAACTACACGGACTCTCTTATTGAATTTCTCTCTCTTTCTCTCTCTACTCTCATTGTCTTTCTCTCTCTCTACTCTCATTGTCTTTCTCTCTCTCTACTCTCATTGTCTTTCTCTCTCTCTCTCTCTTTTTTTTCTCTCTCCGTCCGTCTCTCTCACCCACACCACACACTGTCTGGTTTTTTCTCTCTCTTTCTCTATCTCAGTGTTTCTGCCTTCCCCCCCCCCCCCTCTCTCTCTCTCTCTCTCTCTCTCTCTCTCTCTCTTCTCTCTCTCTCTCTCTCTCTCTCTCTCTCTGTGCATGTGTGTCTGGGGGAAGTAAACAAACAAATGAAAGAAAGAAAACTGAAAATGGAAACAAAGAAAGCGAGAGAAAAAAAAAAAGAGAAAAGAAACCAACAAAAAAAAAAAGAAAGGAAAAATAGAAAGAACTAATGAATGAAAGAGGAAAGAAAAAGAATGCAAAGGAAAGACAGAAAGAATAGAGAATACAGAAAGACGAAAAGAAAGAACAAAAAATGAAAGAAAAAGAAAGACGCAAAGGGAGAAGATTTGGAAATAGAACAAAAAAGGGCAAAAGTTCAACATTCCTATTTTCCATTGCTCAGAGCTTGCGATGTTCCAGTACTCGGATGAAGGTACTTTCACTCATCTTGGCATCGATCAAGCCACCAAAATTCTAACGATGAACCGGAGACATGGTGCACCCATGGTACTGGTGCTTATCACAGATGGAGTTTCCAGTGACCGGTAAGAACTGACCACAATGCCTTCATTAAATGAAGTCCCATTTGTAACGATGTTTGTGATCTATTGGAGGGAAGGGGGGGGGGGGATATCCATAGAGAAGTAACAACCAATCACAAACAGTTTTTGGTTATATTCCCTTTCCGATTGATCTATACCTGGCTCTGATTGGCACCATACTGACAGCCTTTTTGGGAGTTTCCGTTGACAATTTTGCACAAAAAGTTAAAACAGCAATGTTCCAATCCGGACTGACTCTGTTAGGGTTGAGAGGGGAAGGGGTGGCACAACGGGCCCAGAACGGCACAGTCAGATGCTGGCAGACAAAAAGTGCTCATCATAATTTCCTATATTTTCTTAGCAAATCCGGGAAGACCATATCACACCAAGCCCGGCCAGACTCACTCAGGTTCTGCCATTATTTCTTGGGTGAATGACTATGGCGTCCCTGGCATAGTATGATACCCCCTAATCTATGATTAACTCACAGTTTACGGCCTGTCAGACAAATCCCATCATAATATCACCAACAAGCCTATTACGAGCGTATTACGTTGCTCCTCGAAGCTCAAAGGACCAGTCCCAAGAGTCCTCCGACTTGCTTTCTATTTCCTCCTCACAGGCTGAGGAACTTAACAGGGAAAACAAAATAACAACAACAACAGAAGAAAAACAACAACAACAACAACACATAAACAAGTTAACATTCCTTGTGGGCGGAGGTGCTCTGGCAAGGACAGTTGTCCTCAATAGGTAACATGTGCATGACGTCACAGAGTGTTTATGTTTTGGTCTCCGGCCACTAAAGATGGCCGGTGGATCAGCTGATTAGTGTAACTTCGAGATATGCCTAAGCGGTTAAATTGCCTTCTGGTTGCATTGTAGTTGATTGTTGCGACAAGAGTGGAAAGGATGGATCCAAACTGGACAGATTCCCTACCCTCCATGTAAACAAGGGAAAGGAAGTGAAAGAATTAATCGAACGCCTACCACTGAACATGTACACACGTACAATTGTTTACTGTAGCGACCTACTTTTAGCTCCTCGCCGTGTGGTTCGTGGCGCATCCCGTGCCTCGCAATGCAAATCAGCCAACGAATCAAAATCAGTGCCACAATTGTCATGGTGGTGGGCGGGTCCGGCCACTAAAGGTGGTGGCCATGCGCATTCTACCTATTTGCTACTCAGCTGTAATGAATGCGGGGAAACTATGGACGTCCGTTGTGCCACTAATTTTTAATTTCCAAGTAAATCAATGCTGATTGCCCTCAGTGAAAAAAAAAAAAAAAAAAAAAGACGCCCTTTAAAATAATTATTAAATAAAAGTATTTCTTTTAGGATTCCTTATGCCAGTCGGACTGCCCGGGAGAAAGCATCCACATAATGCATCAAGTTCTGTAACGATTGCAGCAATACCATCTACCGGTAGTGTTATTGTAACTGCTGGGAGGTCATAGGCTGGTCTTTTGCAAGTTTTTTCTATATCTAAAGATACCCGCTCTCGCTTTCTGTCTCTGTCTGTCTTCTGTCTGTCTCTTGATTTGTAAGTTTTGAAATCAAAATTATTCTAGTTCGTCCTGGCTTTTGTAAGTTGCAGCCTTCTGCTTTTGATTTGCATACTCGCCCCAGTCTGTCAGATGGTTTAAGTAATAATTATGTTAGGGGACGACAGGGAGAAGCAAAATGTGTGTACGGGTTAAGTGACTCTTGCTTTGTTGAAACTTTAAGTCTCTTTTCAACATCATTGGACTGTGTCAGTGGCGAATGAGAGAATTAATCCAGGCCCGAGCGAGATTCGAACCTGCGACTGTAAGATAAGATAAGATAGGCATCACTTTATTATTCCATGGAGGAAATTCTCGTTCACAGCGTTTTTAAGACCACGTACATGGTGTACACCTCTTATGCATCAATTGCATAAACATGTCATAACTCAGTAAATTCAATAACCGGCATGCATTAAGTGACATGGTAAAGAACCTCAGTGAAATATGGCACACATCTAGCTAAAGACTCTCTTTGAGGCAAGCATGAGTTTCGGAAGACAACGATCTTCTGTGTTTTTTCTTTTTTTTTTCATCCGAGTCAAACGCTCCAAATACTAAGCCTCTTCTGTAGTCACAAAGTTAATAAATGTACCCTCTCGAATATCCACTTATTTAAATAAAGTTTCTGTAAAATCTGGGAGAAGATTCATCTTCTCTAGCTCCTCCCATGAACCTGCGCGCTTAGAACTTTGTCCACCCATCTGTTAAAATGCACTGTAAGTTTGTTCATACTTCTCTCACCTCATCCCAGGGCCCACTAGGGTCGTGATGAAACTGCGGATTAACACCTTCGTCTGTATAGCCCTCTGTCGTTACGGCACTCCGGTAACTCCTCTGTCAATATTCCTGGGTTCACAGAACTGCAGATATTCCAAATCATGTCTGGATGTCACTGCGTCATAACAAACCGCAAAGTAAGGCACTGAATGCCCCTGTGCAGTATAAGGAAACTAGATGTTGTCAGTTTTGTATGGTAGTGTTACATTCTAGACACGTTGTTACTGTTACAAAGTACATAGTGATCCTGAAGATCAGAATAAAATAGTTAATTTTCTCATTTTTGTAAGGTAACCAGGGTAACAATGACTTTGGAATTCTTGGTGTGTCGGTCCAGCCATCCATCCATTCATCCACCCATTCACCCATCAGTTAATCCGTTCGTACATCCATCCATTTTCTACTTACCTACCTACCTACCTACCTACCTACCTACCTACCCACCCATCTATCTAATTACCTATCTGTTTTCCTGCTCCCTGCCTACCTACCTACCTACCTACCTACCTGCCTGCCTGCCTGCCTGCCTGCCTGCCTGCCTGCCTACCTACCTACCTACCTATCTATCTATCTATCTTCACAAGCATTTCTCCCAACGTCCATTAAAACACGTAATCTGCGGCCAGAAACCCTTACTTTTCAAAATAAGAAACGGACTTCAAACTGATCTGAGAGAGACATTTCTGAAGGAAATTTAATGTACCTGCACCTGGAGATCCTATGCTAGAGCATTTGCTCTTATTTGTAAGCAAATAATTCATGACGTGCGTCTTTTGAAATATCGGCGATTCTCTCTCAGTGGCGCAACCGAATATATTTAACTGCTTCCCTCCGATCTCTCCGATTATATTGACATAAGCGATTTGTTGAACAAATACAGCCGGTACTTTCCCGCTAAGACATGAAGTAGGACAAGGTTAGTACCTATGTTAGGTCTAAATAGGTCATTCCTATGGCCTTTCTCGGCAGACAGTAGGTCAATGATAAGGATGACCCACTAAATTTCTGGGTCAGTTGGGTTTTGTACAGGTAATTACCTAAATGAAAAACCACTGAAACATAACATATTAATATTGCAGACAGCGTTTCGAAATGGATTTGCTCGAGGCCTCACAGGCATGACTGAATTGATCTTACTTATGAGGTCAACAGATACCTGAATTAGTCTTTGAACAAGAAACATTTTTTAAAGAATCTGAAATGCAAGTTCCTTCTGTTCAGCAAAGTCCATACGCCAGCTTATTCTTGCACCATAACAAATACCTCCGTCTTGGCTAATACTCTGCATGCCTTTTTTTTTTCCTTTAAGCAAAGACAACCAAACATGAAAACTGTTTGAGCCATCTAACCAAAGTATTCACAATAGACATTTTTGCTTTCAAGTTTTGGCCAATTTTCCTCAAAATCGCTGTATCCACGCCGTCAGCCGAAAAGTTATTTTGGCCAATGAACTAACCCTAACCCAAACCTGGCATTTAAAAAAATCGCTGTGCAGGAAAACCTTTTTGGCCAGTACTGGGCAAATATGAGTTTTTTTGTTGTTTTTTTTTCCCTCGAAAACTTAAAACTGATTCAAATTCAGGCAAGAAAAAAAGCCACTGTCTTGGTGATGGTATAAATTTATAAAGGCTGTACAAGGTCAGAATTTCTACACAGCTTTTCTAAAAGTGTTTTACAATATAAATCTTGTGAAATGTGACCACAGAGGGAAAAAAGTTAGACTGCCCCCCTCCTTTTTCCCCTCTTCCAAAAATAACAACAATATGCCCTTCCCTCAAAATAATTTTAAAAAATAAATATATAAAATTATATATATAACCTTCAAGGACTACTATATGAAAGGACGCGCACGGCCAATCTTCTGACTTCGCTAGCGAAGGCCATTTGATTATTGATACCTACAGCCTTATTATTGACACCTAAGACTAACCAATTGTAACCAATGTTGCATCCAAACATAATCTCATTAAATAAAGCAGTTCTACCACAGTTAATGACGATACCATACATTAGAACCTCTGGCATAAGACCTCAGTATGTAATAACACATGCAATTTGACCTTGAAATCAACCTTTTCTGTAGGATTTTTTTTAACCACATTAATTATAGCCCATTCCATGAATCAGGACCATTTATGTAGTCTTATAGCAATGGTTCCTCTGTACACAGAAACGAAAAATAACTTACTATGTTGCAGCCCAAATTAGTCAGCGAGCCGTGCCTTCTTGATGGAGATCTGGTACAGTGCAGCAACCACCCTATCATTGAAAACACTCAGAACATGCTGAACATTCTGTAGCTGAAGTCGAGGGGGGAAAACAGCAGCACATGTCAAGGGTGTTGATTTGAGTATGCTGTCTTTCTCTGCCTGGTACAGGGTTTTCACGTCAGAAAAAGAGCCCACGGTTTTCTTGTCAAGGGACAATTTCTGACACTTCTCAGTGATCCAATTGTTTCTTAGACATTTCAGCAAGTGAACCGAATCGTACAACAAATACCAAGCTCTCTGATCATTCAAAGGATGTACAGCCTCAAAGTCAGTTCTTCTTGTGAATAATTTGCAGTATTGCTGATTGATTTTATGATTGTCAGTCATGGACCCTAAAACAATCCCACCTGTCTTCTCAACAACAGCAGCAGCTTCCTTGACAACAGTGAATTGGTAGGCAGCTGTTAGGTTGTGAACAGTGATAACAGATACCATAACACTAGGTCCACCATGCAAACATTTCATCATGACACATAATATAGAGCTTGCCTTGGAGTCTGGGTCATTTTTTGACATGCCATTGAGAACACCCCCTGAAAAGGCGACTCTTGGGCGAATTTTCACTTCATCGACTAACAAAAAGCAATGTTTCTGCTGAGCATTTTTTGCTTTCTGAAATGTTTTCTCCAGTACTTGGTCAACATCTGTAGAAGTGATCACAGACTGCAGCTTTCGTTTACTTGGTAGAACAAGAAAGTCACGCAGTTGATTGTAAGTACAGTGAGGGAAAGATTCAATCGCAAAGCATTAATCTGCCACCGAGAATGCCTTGTCATATATGAGTGTAAGCTGCCTTGTAAGAAATTTGAGTTTCTTGCCTTTGGCAGCATCAAGTGACTCTTGGGCTTGAACTTGTTAAAGAGTCGTCGCCACTTTTTTAACAACACCATCCACAGGAAGGTCATAGTTAATCGCTGAGTGCACAGCCTCAAGGAATTGTGTGTAGGATGACAGACCAGTGTTCGGACTCAAGATTTTACCCAAAGGCACATTAATCCCATTCTTGAAAGCAGAAAGAGTAAGAGGTGAACACAAAGTAGATTTGTTGTGAACAATTACCGACAAGAAACTCTCTCTGTAATCCTTCATCATGCAAATACACACAAATTTGTCTCCTGGACGAGATATGAGAAGATTTTCATACTTTTTTAACAACTCTTTGTCAGGAGAAAACTCAGAAAACGAAGTGATTCTGTCTTTCTTGATGAAATAGTTCAGCTGTTGATCCTCAGCTTTAGGCTCGCGGGGTGCTGGTTTTGGTGCAAACAAGAAGAAGGAACATTAAAAATACTTGGTGGCAACACTGGCCGAGTATGTCCACCTGGTATCTTGACCATGGGTGTATCCGCTGGCCAATGTCTCTCACATAAAAATTTCTTTGGGTCGACAACGAAATCCTCACGTGGAGGGAGAACGTTCAACCATTTTTGTTTTTCTTGTTCGTCTTTAGGCAGTTTAAACAAACGGCATTTGTTAGATTCGTTGTAGTTGCCTTTGCAGTTCACAACACCACACTTGTTTGGCATTTTGAAAGAATATAAATCCCACAACTTGCAAAAACTATCCACCAGTATCACATGTCTGTTTCAATGTTTATATTTCCCGTTCAACCAAAGCACTTGTTCCGGTAACGTAAACATCCGGGAGAAAAAGAATGCAAGCTTTCTGCATTAGATCTAGGCCTAAAAATCAAAGTTTGGCGTGTTGGATATTCACAAATTAAATTAATGCCAACAAATAGTATGGAAAATGTGTTTACTTACTTAACTGACATAAACTCCATCGCATCTTATTAGTCTAGATTACTACGCTAAAGCGCACTATTACGTTCGGTCTAAAAATAGACTATTCATCAGAAACTGGGTCAATGCAATGGCCTTCGCTAGCGAAGTCAGAAGATTGGCCGTGCGCGTCCTTTCATATAGTGGTCCTTGATAACGTTCTATATATAGTGACAACATATCTATTTAAAGTAGAGTGTTTCATTCCAGAACTTACAAAGGTGGAGTATTTTTTCCCATAAAACCCATACAACATTTTTTTTATTGTTAATTTGTAAGCTTTTGTCATTTCTTTTGTATTTCTCCTAGGAGTGATTAACATTAATAACTGACCTCCGTCTCGTGTAGTAACTGCCACTGGCACCCACATTATCTATTGCAGTTTGGCGACTTTCTATTCAGCCGCCATTGCCCGCAGTAAGGGTATCGACTTCTGGGCTGTCGGTGTCAGCGACCAGGCAGATATGAATGAACTTGCCTCTTTGGCCACTGGTGGCACAGAACAGGTAGGTATCGATTTTTACGTATCTTTTTAAATGACTACATCCAGTTTACATAAAATTTCAAAGAGCTGATAACATGATGGTATAAATGCTCTTTTCATTTAGTTGAAAAAAACACAAAACATTATCGTTTCATTTTCGGAAAAAACAAGATGTCCAAGGAAGTGGTGGTACTGGTAGTGATGTTCAATATTCAGTAACAAAATGACATCCACGCGCAACGGTGTGCATTGACTTGTTTAGCAGTAGCACGTTATTGATGCCAGATGCCAGTAGAATTGCAGATTAGAGCATGGTATAAGATTTCGCTCGCCACCTACCGGCGAATGCAAGGAGGTCATGAACGATGCTGCTGCATTTTACAATATTTTTATACATTTTACGGAATATAGAGCCAATAATAATAGGGAAAATATTAGAATTTTGTTGACTCTTCAGCTATCACAGGAGGCCTTGACTGAGGCCTATTATTCTGCAATGTTATCTTCAAACGCTGTAGGAAAACTGCGGCTATTTTTCTTTTCGTTGGCAGCAGCACTGTAACTATTGTTCATCATTAATGTCCAGTTAGTTCAAGCATTCTTTTCATGCAATGGGCCATGAGCTCCGACTTCGAATCAGCGCACAAACTGTTTGCATGGTTTTTCTTAAAGGAGGGGGGAGGGGGGGAGGGAGAAGCGAGTGTCACATCTCATTGTATTTAGTATCACTGATACTACCTTTCTCATACATTTTTGGGGGGGGGGGGGTACTTTATAAGAGGCTTTTGGTGTCTTAAAATAACTGCATAAAGGTTCAGATCTTACACTAATCAGAAAGGTCTTATTTGCACTTCAAATGACTTTTCCCCCCAGACACTCAAGATCGAATCATTTAATGTCTTCGCAGATCGACTCTTGGATCTGACCATACAACTTTGCACCCCCGTCTCAATCAGTATGTTTGAACTTGGTCCTTGCTTGAATGAGTGCGTGGGTGAATGAGTGTGTGAGTGAGTGAGTGAGTGGGCTAGTGAATGAGTGGGTAAGTGAATGAGTGAGTGAGTGAGAGAGTGAGTGAGTCACTGAGTGAGACAATGAGTGAGTGAGTGAATGAGTGGCTGAGTGGCTGAGTGAGTGAGTGAGCGAATGAGTGAGTGATGAGTGAGTGAGTGAATGAGTAAGCGAGTGAGTGAGTGAATGAGTGAGGAAATGCTGAATGAATATAATTAAGTAAGCGCGACTGGGTTAGGTCATGGATGAGTGAGTGAGTGTGTATGTGTGTGAGAGAGAGAGAGAGAGAGAGAGAGAGACAGACAGACAGACAGACAGAGAGAGAGGGGGGGGGGGAGAGACAGACAGAGAGAGACAGACAGACAGACAGAGAGAGAGAGAGAGAGACTGATTGTCTGACTGACTGACAGATTGTCTGACTGTCTGAACGAAACAATGAATGAAGAGTGCGGGAGAGACAAAAAGATTGAATAATAAATAACCGAATAAAGCCGTGCTTTAATAGGCAAATGAATTATTGACTGGTGGAATAAACACTTCCTGCACAGGGGAGAAAAAGGTTTTTACTTCTTCAAAGTAGACATATTTTTTTTGCATGGGCGGAGAAATGCAATTGTAAAGTGGTACAAAAAGTAACGTGTTTTGACGATGACATGAAGGAATTTTATAGTGGTTTTCTTGTCGTAGTTTTATAATGGTTAACCCTCCAGCGCCCAGTGTTCCATATTTTAAATGTATGTTGTTAGGGATGGGCAGACTCATTACAAAGCCAAATAGAGAAAATAGACATCATTATTGATATGTATTAACTGTTCATCAATAGCTTATTGTGTAAAATACTACGCCTCCTAAACAGCAGCCAACTGAAATAGCACACCTGGGTCCAAAATGCTCATCGTTGATATACTTACTCTTCTTATTTTATTATCAAATAATTTTCCAATAAAATATTTATATTTCTGGAATGATCTATTTAAAATTATTCCAGCAAAAATTATCATTTCAAAGTTTTGCAATTAGCAATTTCCGTCTGGGCACTAGAGGGTTAACCAGCATTTTGCTTCTGCCTGGGACGGGATGGGTGAAGTTTCAGTGTGGTAAAAAATGTGAATTATCATGTGGGTACAGTCAAAAGGCAAGGGACCAAGGCACAGATAACATGCCCAAGAAATGAAAGTAACAGAACTTTCTTTCTATTTTTTCAGTAATCAGAATACCGTTCACATTTACCACCACACCACCGCCTACGTCGACAGCCAGTGGTCAAACCACACTACCAACAAGCACCACCACATCTACTACCCCCAACACCACAGGTCCTGAAACTGCTTCGACTAACTACAAAGGTGAGCTGGTTCTTTCTGCAACAGCTAAGACCTACTGAATTTGAGTTACTGTGTTTAGAGTTTTAAGTATGAACATTGCATAAAAATGTTCACTATGATATAACATATACTCGTGTTTACTATATACCCAAAAACCCAGGCGTACTGGTTCAATCCCAGAACCTGGCGTTTTGCAATAGGGACGCGTACGTGTATGTACCTGTCCCTAACCCTGTCCTTATCCTCAACCCTAAATTGTATCCAATCCATAGCCCTGCCCCCCACCCTTTCAACAACAACAACAACCAAAAAAAAAACAGGAGGGAAAACAAAAAGAAAATCTGGAAAAATAATTAATTAAGGCTGTTATTAGGAGTATTTCAGGAGAAGTTCTCTAACTCTGGAATCACAAACGGCTTTAAAATGCGTACCCCTAGAGCAAAAAAAAAAATTGGGGTACGTACGTACTTGTAACAACATTCTTCTATTTTTTGCTTCCTACTCGAGACTTTGGGTAATGGTAACTTATAGAACATCTTTTTTGTTTTGTTACATTTTCAATTGTGTGCCCACGTTGATTTGCTCACTCTATAAGTTTAAACAGGACAAAAAAAAAAGAAAATGGCTGTGATCAAAGCTTCCCGTTGGTTTCTTGCAGATCTGTGTAAAAACAGCATCAGCATAGGCGGGGTAGGACATGTGCTCTTCCCAGGCGACTGCACAAAGGTAAGAATATCTAGAACATTCCAAATGCTTGAAAATGATGAGTGTACATTTCTCACGACCATCCGGCCGCTGTCCGAGTGACATGCCACGGCAGCGATTGGACGTCAGTTTGTGATACCGGGAACGGTGGCTTTTCAACATTGTATTTTGAAGTCGCTGCCAACGTTACGAGATACGGATCGCTGCTTGGTCGTTTCCTGAGTATATTATTGTTATTAGTTTGTGCTTAATTGTCGGTACAATTATAGCGCACGAAGTGGAGTCTGTTTTGGTTTAGTTTTAGCGTCAGGTCTGGACTCCAGAGTTAAACAGGGCCTCGGTCACTAGTGAGTCTGAAACAAATTTGTCACTTTGATTGTGTAGATGGGTGAGTGAGTGAGTGAGTGAGTGAGTGAGTGAGTGAGTGAGTGAGTGATTGAGTAAGTGAGTGAGTGAGTGATTGAGTGAGTGAGTGAGTGAATGAGTGAGTGATTGAGTGAGTGAGTGAGTGAGTGAGGGAGTGAGTGATTGAGTGAGTGATTGAGTGAGTGAGTGAGTGAGTGATTGAGTGAGTGATTGAGTGATTGAGTGAGTGATTGAGTGATTGAGTGAGTGAGTGAGTGAGTGATTGAGTGAGTGATTGAGTGAGTGAGTGAGTGAGTGAGTGAGTGAGTGAGTGAGTGACTGAGTGAGTGAGTGAGTGAGTGAGTGAGTGAGTGAGTGAGTGAGTGAGTGAGTGATTGAATGATTGAATGATTGAGTGAGTGAGTGAGTGAGTGAGTGAGTGAGTGAGTGAGTGAGTGAGTGAGTGAGTGAGTGAGTGAGTGAGTGAGTGAGTGAGTGAGTGAGTGAGAGAGTGGGTGAGTGAGTGATTAATTCAAAGGAAGTTCAAGCCTGAGTCAAAGCCGACACAAACCAGATTAATTTGATTCATTGCTCTTATTCCATGAAAGATTTTGTTCCTTGGTAACCAAAATTAACAGTTATATATTTTCAATTGTTGTCCAGTGCACAAGAAATGTACTCACCACAAAAAATTACAACCTATTACTTAGAGAACTCAAAGTAACTTCTTAATGTCGCCCGTTTTGTATCTGTAGCAATAATTATTCAATAGAGTTATTGTCTTTTGTGTCATGGTGAAAGATAACAAGGCTAGAAAATTCTGGTAATAAGTAATGTAACACTGAAATTAAAGCAGAAAATGTCACGGTGAAATGTTCATGGTTATAATTTGTGTCTCTGCCCTGTCCAGGTTTTGCAATGTTATTACAACCCTAGCAATAATAAGACACTGGTGGTCACTAGGAAGTGTCCAGCTGGTCAGTTTTGGGATCCCAGTTGTATGGATTGT
Organism: Onchidella celtica; assembly: GCA_963931925.1. Taxonomy (NCBI): domain Eukaryota; kingdom Metazoa; phylum Mollusca; class Gastropoda; order Systellommatophora; family Onchidiidae; genus Onchidella; species Onchidella celtica. The sequence continues at coordinate 22,260,980 of OZ007575.1, read as the reverse complement.
GTGCCCAGCTACAAGGTGGATTGTCCATACGGTAAATCTTACCATTTCCTGTATGTACTCCTTCTGTTTAGGTCCGAATTTGGCTGTCTTTTTGTTTTGGACACGCACTCGCGAACAGCTAGTGTCAGTGAAGAGGGAGATGGGAGAGAAAACGTGAATAGTATTTAAGCACATGCTTACCGTGTGTGGGAGAATAATAATAATTATGAGATGAAACGTAAATACCAAAATTGTCATTTCTTTACAGATCTTCAAAGGATTTTCTTCCACTTTTTCCCATGGCCTCGTCTTTCCAATACACCACAAATCAAAGCAAAGCAATACTTTCATAAAATGGGAGATATTTCAAAAAAATAATTTTATTGGTTGTGTGTAAGGCCCTTGTGTTTGGTTGTGTGTGGAGAACTTTATTTTTGATGTAGTGATTTTTTGTTTTTGATTGGGCAGAGATCTTTGTTTTCTAATGTGTGTAGAGATTTTTGTTTTCGGTTGTATGTAGAATAACTTTTGTTTTTTGTTGTGTGTAGATATATTTTTTATAGGGGGGGGGGGGGGTTGTAGAGATCTTTGTGTTTGGAGGATCGCAGATCACGGCATTTACACCTCATTGTTGTTGTGTCGTTTTCATGCTAGCATTGTTGTTGTTTTATTCGTCTTCGCCGCTTTTATATTTGGTTTGTTTGCTCTGAAATTTGCTTTCTGTCTTTAGACAAATGCAAGACTGGCTCTTGTGACGGGGACTGGTACGGCATGAACACTTACCCAATGGAAGGCGTCTGTGGAGGGTTCTGGGCCTGTCACAACCAGCGGTCCCAACATAAGTGTTGTGCTCCGGGTCATACCTACATCGCTGGCTATGGCTGCAGCTTTGGAACCACTTGCACTGGGAAATGTGGGCCCGAAGAGTCCTGCCTGGAAGGATTAGGTAAGTAGAACATCGACAAGCTGATATTTCTCTCAAGCATGAATAAAATATGAAATAAAAAACAAACTTTGGACATTTCCCGAAATGCTATATTTTCAGGTGAGATCGGAAATCATTTCACTGTATTTTAGTTGTGAAATAAACCTCAGTAGACAAATTCTGATTATGAATGTATATTTTTGTGGTTTACCTGATATTAAAATGCTACAGATAACAAGCCTGCATAAACAGACAGTCATTATAGACAATCAGACGTTCCAACCTTACCGTAGGTGCACGTGTGCAGTTGCGTCGCATTTTTTAAAATCTATGCAATTGAACGGAGATGCGCACATAAAAAATGCCACACTCAGTCTCATCACAGAGTCAACGGGAACATGAAACTATGATACTAGCGCAAGGCGCCTATGTGCAAGGGGAACATGAAACTAGGACACTAGCGCAAGTCCCCTATGTGCCCCCAGCCTTATTGTGGTGAAATGGCTCGTTGTTATTGGCTTGAAAGGAAAGTTTGGTGGACGACTTCTGTCTCATTTCTCCATATAGCGTTATCTATCAGTACTCAGGACTACAATCAATACTGTATTTTATACCACTTCAGGAATTTGTGAGAAGATTCCTCTGTGGAGTCAAGAGAACAGCTACGGAGTTGCCACTTCCGCAGTTGGCATTCATCCCACCACCTGCCCGATGGCCAACTTTAGCATCATTGAATGTGGGTGTCAGATCAGGCTTATGGATGTTTTCATGCAAGGAACTTCGGGTAAAGTCAAATTATCTTCCATAGTTTCGTCTTATTTCCCCTATTTTCACTATATGTCCCGTACACGTTTTGGAAGTACCGACCACCAGCTATCATGGCCCTCGGCTTGCAGCTTCACTGGTATTGATGCTTGAAAGCGATGTGTCTCTTGGATGTGGTGTCATTAGACTTAGTAGGCAGCTCTGTCCCATATCCTTGTTCTTGGAACATTTTCACGCCATGGAAAAGAGATACCCATCCACCCATCCATCCATCCATCCATCCATCCACCCATCCATCCATCCATCCGTCCATCCATCCATCTGTCTGCGTCTGCTCTGCCTGCCTGCAGGATGCTTTTTTTTTTTATTCGTCTCCATGTCTATCCAGTTCCCCACTATACATGCATATCACAGACCAGTTCCCACCTATGATTTCAGAATGTTCCCCCTATCACGAGATCGACATGCCAGAGTCCTGCTCCTCCAACAACGCCACGCAGATCCCAATCAAACACAGCAACAGCCTGGGCCCAGTGGTCTGGAGAATCAGGTAAGGTCGCCTTCCTTTACACTCCGACACTGACCATAGCAATTATGACATCCTGTACTCCAACACCGACTATAGGAAATATCCCACCAAATACTCCACGACTAACCATAGCTTAATATTACGTCCCATGTTCCAGCACTGGCCATAGCAATATGACATCCCCTACTTTTACACTGACATAGCAGATCAATAATCATCACCCTAGTTAAAATAGCCATGATGCTCATTATCATCTTCCATCTTTCACACATTATCATCCCCCCCCCTCCCCCCCTCCCCCAGCAGACATCAAACCTCACACTTCAGTACCACAGCTTTACCATTATTTGTGTTCAACCAGGCGGGATCAGTTTGGCAACAAAATAAAACAACCGCTTCAGCCTCGTCTTTCTTCTCCCTTGTCATATATTTTTCTGTCCTCTCGCTGAAACTGGCGGATAAATTGAAAAAAAAAAAAATTTCCCACAACGAAATTCTGCTAACTGTGTTCTTGGCGCTTGTCTGTACGTTTTCTGTGTAAGGATGAACCAGGCGTTGGCCTTATCATGAAGCTGTGCGAAGGACCGAATCTTTCAAAAGATCTAAACATTGTTATTCTTTACCTTGGATAATATACTGTTAGTTATAATTGTAACTAAACATATGAAATAATTATAATACTCCCGTGAAATCGCCAACAACAACAACAAGAACAACAACAAACATTCAAGGAGTTCGTGGAGTACTTGACTGAAAAGAACTGTCATCTGTTCTTGAGCGAAGATACATGTGCAGTTTCATGATAAGGTAAGCTCAGTCAAACTAGAACTTTACTGATCTAGTGGTGAATTTTTCTCATCTTCTTTAGTCTGAACGTAAGTGAACCAGAGTTCGAGATTACATCAGCACCCGCGTCATCCAACTGTGATGATTTCAACAAGCTGAGGGTCTGGGCTGACGCCAAAGGCGTGCACGCTCAGCTAGGCAGGAAGAAGAGATCAGGACCCGGTACATCAATCCTGTTCAAGGTAGGGTGAGCAAGAGAATTCACGACACGTGTACATTTAGACCTCAAAGACACAGAAGATCACAGTACCAAAACTACTGTTCAATGTTGATTTTGGAAATTATGATAAATGAGCTTTTTCTCTTCAGCGATATGGTTTCGGGTCTGTGAAAATTTTGTATTATTCTGCAACATCCTCTTGAGTGATAGTGTGGATGGCCGAATATGGTATTTTCAAAAGGGGATCGTCTGTTTATTTGGAATGTCGCTAGGACTGATTAAAAAACAACAACAGATAGACAGTGGGACGGGCGGACCGGCAGATAGGTAGGTAGGTAGGTAGGTAGGTAGGTAGATAGGTAGATAGGTAGATAGGTAGGTAGATAGGTAGGTAGATAGATAGGTAGATAGGTAGGTAGATAGGTAGGTAGGTAGATAGGTAGGTAGGTAGATAGGTAGGTAGATAGGTAGGTAGGTAGGTAGGTAGATAGGTAGGTAGGTAGGTAGGTAGATAGGTAGATAGGTAGGTAGATAGGTAGGTAGGTAGGTAGGTAGATAGGTAGGTAGGTGGGTGGGTGGGTGGGTGGGTGGTAGGTGGGTGGGTGGGTGGGTGGGTGGTAGGTGGGTGGGTGGGTGGGTAGGTAGGTAGGTAGGTAGTAGGTAGGTAGATAGAGTGACTGACTGACTGACAGACAGACAGACAGACAGACAGACAGATAGACAGATAGGTTGATGGGTGAATGAATAGAAACTGAAGACATATACTCTCTCTCGAGACAACTTGACTTTCCATGAAAAGTTCCAATGCCAGATAGATAGAAAGATAGATAGATAGATAGATAGATAGATAGTAAGGTGTGTTAGTGGGTAATTGAACAGAAACTGAAGACATATTATACTCACTCCAGACAACTTGACCTTCCATGAAAAGTTCCAATGCTAAAACCCATGTCAACACTGACTTTGTCTTGCTGTATTCCAGGGCTGGAAAGGGGAGGTAGAGGTTTTAGCAATGCTGAATACTGGACTCCTGACGCTGGCCGTCAAGAAGGACACCTATCAGTACGTCTCCATGGCCAAAGGTGAGCCACATCATCCACATCCACAACCACACGTGGACAGTTTTCTTCTTCTCAGTCTTCTTCTTTCTCGTCAAGGAAGAAAATTAATAATAGAGTTTTCAGATTAATTGCCTAGCAGAACAATTTGTCCAGAACTGGCCTAAACCTATGAACCCGGAAATGGCCTGCTTAGTTATTCTGTACATATAACACTGTTGAGGGGAAAAGTGATCATTTTGAATTGATAGTTTCTGTACCTAAACAGGACACCAGCGCGCTACTGACAAAGATGATTTATGTTGATCAACCCTATTACTGTCACAAGCCAATTAACTTGACAGTCTTTTTCATCCGTGAGTTGTCAGAGCCACAATTAAATCATCTTTACATATACTCTGCAATGATCTCCAAAAGCAAAGGCAACCTCAAAACACACAATTTTTTCAGTGCCGGATATACCATGGACTATAATGGTGCAAAACTGAACCAGGGTCCAGGAAAAATGGGTCCCCACAATAAATGAAGAAATTGTAGTATTTGCTGGCGTATAATACTCACTTTCTTATTTCTAATGTTTTTTTTTTTTCAATTTTTGTTTATACTTTGAATTACATTATTATATAGTCCATGGGGGCACCAAATCGTTTAAGTTGGTGCTTAGGGCATCTAATGGTCTTAATCCGGCCCTGGCCTAGGTACATGTCACAGCATTTTGATGAAGAAAATCTGCAAGTGAAGGCTTAGTTCTATGATATGCCTAAGTCACAAAAAATTAGATCTGAGATAATGAGCAGAAACTGGTTTTCGTGCTCAGAATAAAAATTAATATGATTGTGGAAATTTCAGCTCTCCCAAGGTATCTCGCATTAATAATAAATTAATAACCGTCCTAGGTTAATGTGCTTTGTAAAGAAGATAGTATAGTCACCGATTTTTATGTAGAACTAGCCGACCCGCGCAAAATATATCTTGCAAATTTTCCAGGTACCAAGCGCAACCGTATATCTAGATCTAGGCTACATTAAAAGGGCATTTGGATTCCATGCTATGACTAACAGAACTTACTGTTACACCACAATTTCACATAGAATGATTTTATCACTCAAAATGGTGAACTAAACTAGAATGACCGAAAAACTATATTTTGATAAATTCGGGGACAAGAGTTTTCGTATGTTTTATGTGACTAAAACCCGGGTACTTAGATATTGTGGACGTCTGTAAAATTTGAAGCGTGTGGGCTAAGTATTAACGGAGGAGTATGTCGCGACGTGGGTTAAGGGGGAAATTCGGCTTACACTCTTACGAGGTCCGCTCCCACAATCGACGAACACACAAAGAAAATACTTTCATTCTAAAAACTAAATAAATCAATTGATTTCAATTTCGGCAGAACTGTAGGGCAGTTTAATTACAGTATGTAACAATGATGGATATAAATATAAATATCAATTCAAAGGCAACTGAATTTCTAACTAAACTGTGGAACTAAAGCTTTCTATAATACTGGTAACTTAATCTCATTATTTGCAGCTCATATGAAGTTTAAATACCAAAAAAGGATCCGCGCACGTGGCGACGGAAAAATACAATTTAAATTCTATTATTTCTTATTTCCAATGAGACATGTTATAATATTAAAGTTCCTCAGTACACGCCACGGAGAATCCCAATCACACGTGCTTGTACAACAGTGCGTTGTCTGGCGGTAGCTCTTCAACAGTCTTCAAAGTAGCTGGAACGTTTCAATTGCATTATGACAAATTAGTAATTGACTCTCACCATGCGGCCCTCACTGGGAGTGGGAGCGCTGGATATCATCGCTGTGGGTTCATATATCAAACCAAGTGGGCTTAGGCTCTGGAGCTTCAATGGATCAACGCTCCTCATAACATGGACTGCTGAACTGCGTCTCTATGTCTTCTCATCTGGCTGAGTTCTTGCCGTCCACTTCGCAGATGGAAATGTCTGCATGTGGCAACTATCTAAGTTCTGTACGTGTTTAAATATTAAAGTCACATCTGCAACCTTGCGTCTAGATTCCTACATCTGATTGGTGCAGCCACTCGGGCTCAGCCTGCAGTATTAATTTATTCTGGTCACGGCCTTGCGCCAAAATCAAGGTCAATTTTACCTAGACAATAAAATTAAAAATGCCAAAATAATTACTAAAGTCATTAAACCCCGTGCTTTCTACTCTTATGCACGAATTTCTGAACGCCAACTAAACGTCAAAATAAAACTACCCTTTAATCGCCCCTTCTCTGTGTTAATCAAAATCACGGGGTCGAGAACTGCTCTGTCATTCCTAGTTATACATTTAGTCTGTCTCGCCCCACCTTCTCTCCATCTATAAGAAAAAAGTGTTTCAAAACAAACTGTTCACGAGAACAGCTCAAGGACAAATTACGCTGCTTATAATTAACAAGATCGTAAAAATTAACTCACTGAAGTCGTGACCTAGCACGGCATTTATGATACTAATCTGTTCCTGACAGAGTAGGCTAACATAGCCTCTGTTACAGGGTGGATATTAATGACTGCATTTTTAAATCGAGAGGTATTTCTTAATTACTCTTTCGTACCATGCCACACACTAAGAACAATCTGAATAAGTTTCATAACAGACCTGCAGGGCCACAAATTTAATTACATTAAATTTCCTAACAATTTTGTCTAGATCTATTACATACTAAAAGACAACATCAGCAGCATCAAATGAAAATTCAATAATATGTCACTAGGAGTCTCCTCTAGATTCCTATAAGATTAAGTTCATTCTGACTCACTAACAATTTAAGTATTAATTGTCTATCTCTCAAATATAGTCTGCCTACTATCTATCAAGCAATATACTAATGTCTCTGGCGACAATGTCATCTCAGCTATTTGTGCCTACCGCTTATAATGGATCAAGATCGTCAATATAAACTGACGTAGTTAAGTCTATTGGATCTACTCTAGGATGGGCTGGCAATCCCCAGCCTCATCCAGACAAATCAATCCCAATTCACAGATGTGTATGCCAAACATTCATACTAGTTGCAAGTTAATATAATTCTTTGTCTTGCATTCTTGGGTAGCACTCCTAGCATATGCGGCAATCCTGTCCTACTGGATAAATTATGTTCAGCTCCTCGTTCATTGTTGAATCATCAACAGACAAACACTTACACTTGGTCCCTGGTAAGGAAAACCAGGGAACAGTAGACAATAGCAGTGGGCATATCTCATTCAAGCATATGGCTTCATCTCAATGCCTATAATGGACTAGACATGAATCAACAGTCTTATGATTCTTCAGGCAGAATCGTGCCGACGCCTGCACAGATTGGAATTTTCTGTATGGAGTAATGGATTGGTGCATCCATGCGAGCTCAGCTCGCAGTATTAATATATTCTACGTGGGAGTTGGTCACGGCCTTGTACTAAAAACAGACAAGGTCAAATTAAAATGTCAAAACCATTACTGAAATCTTTAAACCCTCGTGCTTTCTACATTTTATGTACGAATTTCTGAACGCGACTAAGCGTCTTAAACTATCTATCCTTATTCACCCCTTCTCTTCCCTTGTAAGTGTTCATCAAAATCACGGGGTCGAGAATTGCACTGTCACTCCTAACTTATCCATTTATTCTATCTTGCCCCACTTTCTTTCCATCTCTAAGAAAAAGTGTTTCAAAAACAAACTGTTCACGAGAACAGTTCAAGGACAATTTACGCTGGTTATAATCAACGAGACCGTGAAAACTCAAGTCTTTGCAAGTCGTGACCCAGCACGACAATTATAACATTAACCTTGACAGCCTCCAAAGTTCACTTTTATAATAACTAGTGTAAGGGCCCGTTCAAAGAACGGGTTGCAAACAACACGCACAAAACAGCACACAGATTATGTAGATCTAGGAAGAAAACAACTCACAACTGGCACAGCAACATCCGCATGGCCCGTACCGTGCATAAAGCAGATGGTGCCACTCTGTGGACGGCGCAGAAACTCATGCCTTCAAACTTTGAAACACAACCGGAAGTTTAAAGTCGAAACAAAACAAATGCAGGAGGGAGGCCATCATTGTTGAGGAGAAAGCATTATTCGATGTTTTTAGGCCTATTTTCATTTATTACAAAATTACGATACTTCGCTTTCATGTCAAAGGAATAGACATAGTAGCAAAAAGAACTATCTTTCACGTGTAATTTTTTTCAGGTCTGGGCATTTCTTCCTCGCAGCAGTGAATTTTTTTTCCTTGCTGTTTTTTTATATAGATAGATTATACAGTTTGCATTCGAGCACTAGTGGACTTTGGCATTGTATAGACCTAACTGCTTCAATTTATCTAGGGTATTCCAGTATAACTCAATGTTATCGTTCTTTTATTGCTTTTCTAGAGCCGTTCCCTTCAGGTGGATGAGTGAATAATCAATTAATGTTTGTCTAATATTTAACATTACTTGATGTTTGTCAAATTGGTATTTCCCCAGCCCCGTCAATGAAGTTTTGCTCTGACTGCATACACAACTTGGCCATTGTCCCTGGCAGCGGCGTTCACTGCATGCTTAATAAGGTGGGTGTGATCATTTTTAAAATTAAAATGACAGTGCAGTTCATTGCTTTTTTTTTTTTTTTTTTAGTAAAATCTGAAAGTGTGTGTACATGAAATATGAGATATCATTGTTGTTGTTTTGAATTAATGTGATCGCAGCGGAGAATGTTTTGATGAAGTTGAGATGAGGAGATGCAGAAGGTGGAAAAATCCAGGCGCGACTTTTTTACGTAAGTAAATACGCTGAATAGCCTGCAAAATGACTAATTGGCCAACTGATTAAAGAACATCAAGTAAATAGCCGTCGTTTGTTTATTCCAGTATTCTGATTAGGCATTGTCTTTCGGTGTTCATTTTTCATTTTTTTTTTTTTTTTTACATCCATCGACTTTTGCTAAATATGCTTTTGTTTGAACACTATGCCATTTCATGTGAAAATAAAAACAACATTTGTTTGTTCCCAGGTCCAACTCTACAATTGCAAACCTGAAATCAGTGATATTTACAAGATGAGCTGAAATGACGTCACTCCACACAGGCCATCCTGAGTACATCACGGACCGAGCCATCAACAAATACACAATGCAACGAACAAATAAAACAAATGAAAACCCTGTCTCCTTTTCCATAAAAATTGAATTACACCCGAAGCAAATCAACTTTTTGTCCTGCACGTCACAGCTGGAAGAAAAGGGGAAAAAATACATGTGAAATTAAACTTTTAAAAAAAGTTTGGAATTTAGAATAACCACAAAAATAAAACAGTTGTCCACTGAAAGCAAAATCTTCGGGTGCAGTTCGAAATTTCAGGTCTTTCATATCCACTTGCCCATGTCTTTTGAAAAGAAGTAGTGCTTTTAGAGTTTCGTAGCTAATATTAGTTATGTCATTGTCAGTCAGTCAGTCAGTCAGTCAGTCAGTCAGTCAGTCAGTCAAGATCCAGTTATGTATCATTATTCTTTTCTTCACCCTTTCTCTCTCCTCTTCTGTTTCTTCTCTCTGTAAACCGGTGGAAGCTGTTTAGTGCGAGTGCATGTGAGTTATTTTATCTTTTTCAAATGATACTGAGCCTCCTGCTGGTTTAAATGTTCAGTTCATAATAGATTATATTCATGGGTGAAAATATGTAATTTTCTAAAATCATCCTCCCCCCCCCCTCCCCCCCCTGATAAAAAGGTGATAATATGTCAATGCTACAGCGACGCAATTCGATATTTTGTGTGTGTGTGTCTCACGAAAACTTTGATCTGGACTTCGCATTAAGAGCGTGCTAGGTCTATAATTGGGCTGTCTAGATTTTTAAAAAAACAACAAGAAACAAACAATAAAAACCACAACATTAAATTAGTTGCAGATCAAATAATAACGCACCTTTGTGAAATGTTCATGTTTCATTACGTCGAGAATTGAATACCTACGTATTGGCTTTCCTTAAAAAGTTGTCATCTTTACGGCAACCAATTCAAAAGATGTTGTATCTTAATGTTTTAAACATTACTTCTTTTTTTTTTTTTTATAACTAACCAATATTGTAGTATGCAACAAAGTACTTTTGCGGGGGTCGCAAACAAATACTTACGTTTTTTATAGGTAGAATGCGCATGACGTCACAGAGTTTTTGTTTTGTACTTCCGCCAAACAAGATGGCCGGTGGATCAGCTGATGAATGTAACTTCGAGATGTGTCTAAGCAGTTAAAATGTCTGCTGGTTGCATTGCAATTGACTGTTGTGACAGGGGTGGAAAGGATGTATCCAAACTGGTCCGATTCCCTACCATCCGTGTAAACGAGGGAAAGGAAGTGAAAGAATTGACCGAACGTCTCCCATGTGCGTATACACACGTGTTAATGTTTACAGTAGTGAACTCGCCGCCGATTGGGTCGCGACGCCTGATCCTGTTAAGTGCCTAGAGATTACGTGGCTTTGGCTTTGGTCCTGTAGATGAAAATTTTGAAACAGATGAAATAAATTATTGGGTGCTGAAATAAGCAGTGTTATGTTTTTTGTTTTTTACCGGTAAATATCATGTTGACTTTTGAGTTTCTTTGTCTATTGACACCTGCCAAACATCCTGCTCGTCAGGCCGAATGTCTGTCTGCCTGTCTGTCTGTCTGTCAGTATCTGACTGTCTTGTGTCTGCTTTTGTGTCTGTCAATTTATCCTTCTGTGTTTTGTGTCCATCTACCTGTCTGTTTGTTTGTGTATGTCTGTGTCTGGCTATCTGTCTCTGTATCTCTGTCTGTTTCTGTGTTTCTGTTTGCGTTTGTCTGTGTATATGTATGTGTACTGCCTACCTGTTTGTCTGTCTGTCTGCTTGTCTTTCTGTCTGGCTATCTATCCATCTGCTTGCCTTTACGTCTGTCCCTATGTTTCTCAGTGTACGAAGTGTGAACCATCGCTCTCGTGTGGGCATCACTTTAAGGGACATAACTGTAAGATTTAGATCATCGTTGAGAGAATTTTTGTGGTTGTCCCCCCCCCCCCCAGCCCTTCCCCCGTACAATTCTGATAGTTGGGGCAACAGCGAAGAAAGACAAGATAAGAGAAAATAAGAATCATTTTATTAGCCCATTAGGCCCCGCGCGCGCTATGTTAAAATTAACCACCCGTTCAATGCAAGCAATCTTTCGCGTGGCGTGCAGCACGGTAAACTCTTTCCCACGCAAGCAAAAATCTGCTTTTGCACGCCGTGCAGCAGGCGAAACGGGATAGTGAGCGCGGCCCTTAAGGGTGGTACACATTATCTTACGTATCATTATATAAACAAACTCAATAAGTCAATAACAGACATACATGGCGTGACATGGTAAAGAACCTTAATGAAATGGGGCACACATCAAGTTATAATGGCTTGCTGAGGGGAATTGCGGAAGGCAAAAACGATCTTCTGTATCTTTCCCTGTTTGTTTTCATGTGTACTATTCTGTTACTCTTGGATGATCTAGAAATTTGATGAAACCGGGGATGGTGGCTGTCATTAATTTGAGATGGACCTGAATTTCTTCACACAAGCCTTTGAGTACAAATGGTTAAAACTGAAAAATGCCGTGTCTGTCATGTTGCATACTTTCTTGATGATTGTGTTGTTAAGTTTATGCTTGTCACTTTCTCTTGCATTGCCTCTCCATGCTGTAATACAATAAGTTATTATGCTTTCGATGGCAGCTTTGTAGAACAGGGAAAGCAGTGTTTTATCAACATTAAAATATCTTAATTTTCGTAAAAAGTACATTCTCTGGCTGGCTCTTGTATGGACATTTGAAATATGTGTATGCCAATCTAGATTGTGGTGGATATATATACCCAAATATTTGTAACTAGCTGAGGTCCCCGGCCCTGCCCGGGATAAATCGGTTTGAATATTGGTTTCAGTTCTGGGTGAGTATTATGGACCGGCTTCATCTTGCCTGTTCCTATTTGTTTATTATTTTTATTTTTGTTCGTTTGTTTTTAAATAAGTCTTACTGCTCTGCCTTTGTGAGTTGACACACTGCGCATCCCGTACAACAGCATGATTTGCGCACGGGTTAGAGTGTTTGATAGTGAACACATCGCAGAAAGTGATAACGAAACCTTAAAATAGCGAACCATGACTCGAAATAGATCTAAATCATGGCGAAACAATAAATTTCCAATAAAAACAACAACACTGATTTGAGACTTCTATTAAAAACTGTGCACCCTTACATCCATTCTGATGTACCATATAAAATTTGAAGTCTGAGTGTTGAGTGGTTCAGAAGCCTTTTGCCACGAAAAATCTCAAGTCCACAAATATATATTACTAGCTGATGTCCCCGGCCATGTCCGATATAAATCGGTTTGAATATTGGTTTCAGTTCTGGGTGGTTATTATGGACCTGTTTCATCTTGTCCGTTGCTATTTGTTTATTTTATTTTTGTTTGTTTGTTTTTAAATAAGTCTTACTGCTCTGCCTTTGTGAGCTGACACCCTGCGCATCCCGTACAGCAGCATGATTTGCGGACTTGAGATTTTTCGTTGCAAAAGGCTTCTGAACCACTCAACACTCAAGACTTCAAATTTTATATGGTGCATCAGAATGGATGTAAGGGTGCACAGTTTTTAATAGAAGTCTCAAGTCGGTGTGTTTTTTTTTTATTGGAATTTTATTGTTTCGCCATCATTTAGATCTATTTCGAGTCATGGTTCGCCATTTTAAGGTTTCGTTATCACTTCCTGCGATGTGTTCACTATCAAACACACTAACCCGTGCGCAAATCATGCTGTTGTACGGGATGCGCAGGGTGTCAACTCACAAGGGCAGAGCAGTAAGTCTTATTTAAAAATAAACAAACAAAAATAAAATAAACAAATAGGACGAGATGAAACAGCTCCATAATAACCACACAGAACTGAAACCAATATTCAAACCGATTTATCCCGGGCAGGGCCGGGGACCTCAGCTAGTATATTATAGATGTTGAAAATGGTGTTTTAAAAAGATGATTGGAACTGGTAACAAAACAAATGACTTCATAAATTCAGTTTGTACATTTCCACACATTATATCTTCAAAATGAATGTGTAAAAACATAGTAGATTTTTTAACTAATGAGCACAGAAAGTTTGAACTTTCTACGTTTTGCCGTTTTTCTATGCATAGGGAAGGACCGCTCCAAGTTGTCCAAATATATATATAGATATTCAACTCGCTCAACCTCTTCATTATCAATGCTTAATGGTGGTAAAGGCACCGTATGTGTCCTGTCACGATCACGTGCGTGAAGATGGTCACGACCACGTGTGTGATGAGTACCTAACTTATTTACCTTTTAAACCCAGCTAACAAGCCAAGCAAGCAGACCAGCGATCAACGGACACATGGAGTGAAATTTAAATTAAACGATATTTAATTATAAATGCATGACAAAACTTATGTCAAAACATTCAACTCATGATAATCACATACATAATCACAAAAACAGATATTTCAAATTTACTCTTGGGGATCCTGGCTATTATCTATTCCCCGTTTCACATCTAGATCTAATCCCTCTGTCTATAAACTTAACTACGTATACTTAATAGTCTCTGTCAACAGCTGCCCTCCTCGTTGATGCAGTTTTACATCTCCAGAATTCACACGATCCTTTCTAGATCTTTAACTTCGACGATAAAAGGGGAAACAGACGTCCCTGGCTTCACACAAATAAGAACACACAGTTCACACCCGCCATCGTAGATTACTAGCTCCTTGAGGGGTTATCAGCCCGTCCTCAAAGACTCTTCTTCTGCAAACACACACAGCACATCGACGGTTCACACCCGCCATCGCAAATCACGAGCTTCTGATGGGTTCCCATCCTATCATCAGAACTCCTCAACTTCTGGTCCCCATGGCACGACCTTCCACTTGTCGCCCGGACCGATTAAATTCTTCTTATTGGGAAATACATGTGAACACCATGGATCCCTCACACACCTAACACTTCTGGTCCCCACTGGCACGACCTTCCACTTGTCGCCCGGACCGATAAATTCTGCGTCTTCCTTTTAGGAATGAATAACTTGGGAACCTCATAGATCCCTCACATACTTAACACCCCTGGTCCCCATGGCACGACCTTCCACTTGTCGCCCGGACCACTTCTCGCTGCGTCTTCCTTTAGGAACGAATAATTTGGGAACCCCGTGTGTAGAGTTTCTCCTCTACTTATACTCCCGAGGTTTTTGCACACGCGACTAGTTTAAAGCGAGTCGTGTGTATCTATTCACGCTCGTCAACAATGTTAAAAACCGTGTTTTCCCCTGCTAAGCTCAGCCCCCTAGACTCGTGGCGCACAAGGCCACCGACCTTCCTCGTGATATTTAATCTTTCATGCTCGACAACAACTTTAAACTCCCCTTCTCCCCTACTAAGTTTACCCCCCTCTATACTCGTGGCGTACAAGGTCATCAACCTTAATCGTGACAGTCCTAAAATCAATTACAATCTCTTCTGTTTTCTTCACATTCAAAACAGAAAATGATCATGGCACCACTGTACAAATTTGACTATTTCTGTAATATAAGCATCTTCATCAACTGACTTTGTGATGAGGCCTTGGATGATGGTGTCATATGCAAATTTAATTATATGAATATTGTCAAACTCACTTCTGCATTGACTGGTATAAATGGTGAAGGGAACAGGGGATAAAACACAGCCTTGAGGCGCTCCTGTGTTTGCATGGAAAGTTGATGATGTAAAAATGCTCTTTCCAAAATTAAAACTTACATACTAGGGTCAATTAATAAGGAAATCTAATACTCACTACACAATATGTTTGTTGACATTCATTTCCAACAATTTTGAAACAAGGAGATGTGGTTGAATGGTATTGAAGGCGCTGGAAAAGTATACTAAAAGGATTCGCACATAGTTCTTTGGAATGTCAAGATGTTTGTAGACGTTGTCAAGAAAGTATAAGATGGCATCTTCCACAGCCCTTTTTTTTTACAGTAAGTAAATTGCATCGGATCCTGGTGACATTCTAAAAGGGGCAATAATCGTGTCAAAACAATTCTCTCCAAGCAATTTATTACAATAGACGTTAGTGCAATGGGGCTTAAATCGTTCATTTCTACTACTTTGTTCTAGCCAAGCACGCCTGACATTCGGTATCGTATGTATGAGTGAGTGAGTGTATATTGTGAGTCAGTGAATGAATGAGTGAGTGAGAAAGTGAGGTGGTGAGTCGGTGCAGGCGTAGGATTACCGGAGTTAGAAGAGTAGAAGAGTTGTGAGTAGAAAAGAAAGGAGGTGAGGGGCATACTGAAGTCATGTAAACTGTTTTCTGTGGAAGATGCGAAGAATCAACAATGGAAACCAGGAGAAGATAAAAACGTGGAAGGCGGAGGGTAAAATAAAAGGAAACAAACAAAGGAGAATGTATGTGTGTTTTATTTGCTCTCACAGAAAGGAGGGGAGAAACAAAATCAGTGCAAATCCTGTTAGCTTCATCCTAGGCTTCCAGTATTTTGCTGAGCAAAAACAGCTCTTTCGGGGACGAGGTGGTGACCTATAATTGCGGGGAAAAACAATTTGTATAGTTAATAATCTGTTCTTAGTCGGTTGTGGCCTTAATTAAGTTTACCATCAGTTTTCTCGTGAACGTCCAAAATGACAATTTTTTGTTTTATTTTGGCCACTGCCACCCTCAACCTAACCTTGCCGTAACCTACAGTTTGTGTGTGCCCATTCTCTCATGACATTGAAACTGACATCCACATCATGCATAGTGGATAGAAGACAATGTCTTTGTTTCAGGTATGTATTGTATTATAACTGGGTTCTCGGTGGGGACCAGAATTTTGTCTGCATAGAAAATGGCATCAGGATGAATATGTGAAATGTATGATCCAGCAAACTGGAAACTGGAAAATACTGACGGATTCATGAAATCCTGACTGTAATTTGACAGTTTTATTCTTACTTTATCACTGTGTCAGTTCTGGTTATTCCTGGGGCTGCACAGGGTCGCAGCTAATGCAATGTTTAATGTACTAGCAGTTTTGACATTGGACGATCTCTTGACTCTAGCGTCAATAAGATATTCCTACAGGTGTGAGTGTTAGCGTACCTTGTCTAAGTGGCATCACTGAAATGACACCAAAGGTTTAACTTTATATATAGCATACCTTGTCTAGGTCTCAGTAATATAAAAGGCGATGAACATGGCAACTTCGTTCAGTCTAATATTGTTACAATGTCTTTTCTTATTACAAATGATTAGCCAGGTATCAAAATCAAGTTCTGTGGACTTAAAACCCAGATGAAGTTGTCAGTGGACAAACACAGAAACCTTAGCTCAATTTAAAAAAAAAAAAAAGACAACTTTAGTGTTCGTTGACTTGACTTTCTCGTGTGCAATAACATTTATAAGAAGTGACAAGTAAACATTCTTGGGTTATCAACAAGTTAATTCTGCCCATGAAACTTCGTTGGCTGACATCAGAGTTAATGAAAATTCTTAAGCCATGTTTAGTTCAATATACTCACCAATCATCTATTCTAAGGAGGCCACAGTGGCATGGTTCAGTTCGGAAGTTTTTGGTCTTCCCCTCGTCCCCAGAGGTGACAGCAGATCATAATTATATAGAAATTGCAAATGGCATTCTGGGAAAAGGGATTTTCAGTGCCTTTATATTTAACATATAGGAATAAAGTCATGGAAAATTATGGAAGGAAGCGGGGTGGGGGGGGGTGAGGTGAGTAAAGGAGCAAAAGTCGTATAGAAGCAGATGAACGTAAAGGCAGTGGATGACCCCCGCCCCCTCCCCCCACCCCGAAAAAAAAACACCCTAAGTGATGTCAACAGGAAAGCCTATGAAAGCTCAGCCTATGACCACCCAACTAGTTTTGATGCTTAGAAAATAGATGTCACAGAAGATTTGTGATGGACCTCTGGAAAAAAAAAAAATCGACCCAGCTTGTTCTTTAATCTCTTGATTCTCCCAAAGACAAAAATCACATACACTGTAACTCTTTTCTTAAATGCCTTTTTACCGTTAGATGAAACAGACAGACAGACAAACAGACAAGCAGACAGACAAACAGACAGTATACTCTCTCCCCCCGCCCCCCCCTCCTCCTCCACATACATTCCATTAACCCCAGAGGTCCCATGCAATAGTTGATAACTATCATAAAACTGTTTGCATAAACTTTGCTTCTCACGGATGACGAGACGGAACGCATAAAGATGAAGTTTTCCTTTGGTAACAGTGTCGTATCTCCACCGTAAAGTCAATAGGAAGTAAACAAATGAATTTACACAGATAATATTCATAACTATGCATTATCTTTCTTTCATTTCTTTCTCCTGATCTCATTTGAGGCAATGTTTCTGAAAATACATTCATACATTTGTCATTTTCATGGTTGAACTGTCATTGTATGAGAAAAACACTTTAGTTTTTGATGATTACATCTCATGAGTCGAAAGTAATTAAAATTTTTGTAATGATCAGATCCTGTGAGTGCCACATTGGCATTGGCACCAGCGACTTTCTAAAGAAGCAAACGTCCGTTTACCTGCAAATCACCCCTAACAATGATCAAATTAAATAGAGAAGCAGAATCTGACCACATGAAAATCATAAATCTTAATGTACTAAATCCCCAGACTCTAGTAGACCAAAGCATTGATCAGAGTCAGTCTGTACGACAAACACCATTCTTATATCCATGACAGATTCGTACTCTTCCTGGCGACATCGCAACAAACCTCTGCAGTTTCGACACAACTTTCATTTCTATGTCAAGAAGGCTGGCAGCTGCACTGTTAAATGTAGACCCAAGTTCCAACTTGGCATCAGAATCAGATTCAGAAGCTTTACTTATCTCCCATGAGAAAACTTTGAAACTAAGTGATCAAAAATCATGAAATTTCGAGTAGTACTCGGGAGTTTATGATAAATGACCTGGACACATCCAGTTCGGGGACAAAATCTTGACTTTAATGTCTTTAATATAATTTATGTACAATATTTTTAGCCGCTAAAAAGAGAGGAATTTTTGTCGAGAGGAACCGAAAAGTAGAATCTTAAAGTTCATTCTTCGTATATTTTTTACACACTGATGGTCGAAAATCAACTTTATATATCACAATCCACAATCGTATATTCTTCGAGTCAACCGGCCAACTAGTGTATGTAATATCTAATCGTCCCGGTTGTCGTGTGTGACGTGTATATTGAATGTAAAAAAAATTTAGAAAGTGCCATTCTGCGTTCACACCCGGGCTTTTAAAACATGAATTGTCCCAGGTGCCTGCAGAATGGTAGAGATTCAATTTGTAGAAACACTGTTAAATTGGGGTGGCGTGGGATGATGGAGTCTTTTTACAGTGGGGCTATCTATTCCTTTTTAACATTCTTCTACAGCCTTCTTTCTATTGCTAATGGGGGACAATTTCGATGGGGAAAAAAAACAACAGACTTGAAACTCTTGGTGGAGACAAACTATAGGCAATCTTCTCCGTTTGGTGTCACCTCGAGCCGGACATTAATTTGCTCTCCACGTGAGGGCCTGACTGATAAAAAAAACACGTATGTAAATAATCTCAGATATACCTAAAACCAATACTGTCTATAGCCACAAGGAAGTCCCCCCCCCCCAAAAAAAAACCCCCCACAATTGAAAAAACAACAACAAAAACCGAGCCCCATGTAATACACTTGCATTTGACGTCAAATTTTGTGTTTGCATTTGTTGTCACTGTCATGGTCATAATATGATTTAAATGTAAAAAAAAAAAAAAAAGGAAATCCCTTTTTCTAAAAACTAGGGACCAATCCCTCGTTTTGAGACATTTCAACGTGGCCATCCTAGATGTGAGGTAGATACATTTAGCGCGATGTCAGTAACATAGGCAGAATTATTGTGAGGTAGAAGATGTACCTAGTATGACCTATATATGTCCACGGTTCCAGGAGGGATTTCATTGATTTAATCGCGGGTGGCCGATGGACGGTTCCAGCAGAATTTCTTCCTGTCCTATCATTCTGCTATAATCTGTCTAACGTCTTGCTTTTTCCCGGCACAATGTGGCTGTTGTCTTGTGGATGTGCTGTCTGCAGCCTCACACGCAAAACTCAAACCCACTGATTTAATTATGCTAAAACCGCGAAATATGACATCTCTGGGTCCTCGTGCCTCTGTGACATTCTTACTGCAGTTGACAAAACGACTTCAATAACGAGGAAAAAGCTATCCCGTTTAATCACTTCATTCATATGGCAGTGCACAATTTTATGACTAGTCCCGTTTTCTTCTTTTTTTTCTGATGAAGGGTGCAATGTATTTATTTATTAACTTATTTACTTTCATGTATTTTTAGTTTATCCCGTTCTATGAACGGTAAAAGATAAAAGACAAGGAAGGGGAAATGGTCTATGATGTAGAAGATGCAAGAAGGTAGGCCTAATGTTAACAGCACACAGCACACTTGTGCCCACCATGGCATATCGACTGAGAGTGGATGGTCTAGTGTGTGCCTCGCCCAATTTAAATGTTGACGTCATTGCTCATGCGTTCGTGAAAAAAAAAAAGGCGGATCGGAGACGAAATCAGCGACACAAAGCAACTCAAATAAATACCTCTCTTTCATTTCAAGTCTCCAAATCTAAAAAAAAAAAAAGAAACTAAAGACATGTTAGCCTTGACCAAAGATATCCAATTCTATCTCATAAATATGACATTCTAAGACCAGCTGCGTGTCCTGTGTAGAACTATAAATTACCATGTACGAATCTTGCCAGCCAAAATTTACCCGCGAAGCTACTTCTATCTGAGTGTAGAAATGCTAATCTAGACCCGTATACATAATAAATTGTTCAGACTAAGAACTGGTCACAATAGGCTTTACCACCATATGTTCACCAAGTTTAAAATAGGAACATCTGCCAGAATGTGAGTGCAGCCAGTCTCCTCAAAACACAGAGCATATATTGCAGAACTGCACACTCTTCTCAGCACTACGAGAAACATATTGGCCCAAACCCACGGACCTGAATGGCAAATTCGATGGTGCTCTACCAGAACTGCAGAAAACCGTAGATTTTCTTAAAAGAACAAATCTGCAGATTTAGATTTGGTGAACGAAAGAAGAAGAATTTAGACCCTAAAAAGCCGACCTGATCTAGAGATTACTGTAAAACTAACAACACACTTACAAAAAAATGCAGCATGTTGAAATTGGGGAGGCCAAAGTAATGAAATTTGGCACCAAAGACTTATGTTTGGCATGCTTCAAACGGCTGTCTGGCTCCGCCCTCTAAGAGACTGAATATACGTCATCAAGACGCTATCTAGGGGCATTTCGTCGCTCCGAAGGGGTGGGCGTAGATGAAGGAGTGGAGTGGCAATCACTTTCAGAAAAACACTAGTGATGTTGGCACAGCCACGTAGAAAAAGAAAACGAAAATACCCTTGCACAAATCAGAGGGGTCTGCGAAACTGCAGCTAAAAATATCCTCCTATCGTATGATGAGTTGAATATAATAGAAAGTGGGCCTCAAAATCGACAAGGACGCGAGGGGTTGAATATGTAATGGTAAATGAGAGGTAGAAAAACTGCGTCGCTGTAGATCAGATCGTGGTTCTCCAAAAACAGTCTCAGATTTTTTTTCAGCATTCGTGGACTTTGCCGGGACTGATCTAGATCCTACATATTTTTATCTCACTGGAAACACGAATTTATTTAAGTTCTACACAGAATCTCACCAGTTACCGTTGCCAGCAAACACCAGTCTTCACTTGATTGGAATTTTTAACTCTAGGGAAATCTTGCATGCTTAGTTTTCGAGGATAATCTGTCTCAGGAAGAAAATTAAGGTGAGTCCGGTCGTTTTTGTTGTTGTTGTTCAAATTGGTGCCTTTTTTAAATCAGTGTTCTGGAAAATATTCCTACGATGAGATTAAATTTTCAGAAGTTCCGCTTGCCATGTGTTATAATACATTGTGCGACGCTAGTCATGCAGTCACTACATATTTTCACTAAACATATATTGCATTTTGATGTAATGTTTAAATTACAGAATTTTATTATTTGACATCATATTATATGGAGGGGGAGGGGGATCGAACTCCCTCCCCTTCACTCTGATTCTTTCCCGCTCCGTGTGGCTGTCTGGCCGGCTGTCTCTCTATCTGATTGACCGTCTCCCTTCTGCATGTCCCACATCTATCCTTCGCTGTCTCTCTGAATATCTCTAGCCGCCCTGCCCCCCCCCCCTCTCTCTTTCTCTTTCTCTGGCTTTTCTCCTCACTTTAATAGAAACAATGAAGTAAACCAGTATTTAAATCCGCTAGGTCCAGAAAAAGGAGTTTATTGTCGAGCTGATGCTCTGTAAATTTGAAAGTCAAAAGTTTAAGTAAAAAAATGACTCACCCTATAGGTAAACGTGGCTCTTTGTCACTCACAAGAAAAACTTTATTTTAAATTTAGACAATTGAGAATAGAGATATTTGAGTTCAGCATCCCAGTTGATTCTGTGGTTTAAACATTGAATATTGTGAATTTGCAGCAGTCTTAAATAATTATTACACTGTAAGATCATGCTTTGAGACCGTCATTCGTGTTCTGTCAGTCTAACTCTAACCTATAGCTCGATCACGTTCCATTTCGGCAAGAGTTAGACGTGAAAGAAACACCCACTGCGTTAAAACAGAGAACAAAACAACGTCGGTTTACTTAATAAACACTGTATGTTTACCAGGTACATTGTGACACGCTGAAGTGACCTTAGTTTCAAGAAATTATTTGCTTACTTTTTATTTCCCACGGTGGCTAAATAATTTTTTGACTGTGTATACGTGGTAACATGAATTGCAGTGCCATTTTGGCCCTTTTTTCTGCTCCCCATTTGGCACAACAGTCTGCACTTGCCAGGCAGATTTCACATTTCTTGACCATTAATTGACGGAAAAGAAACAAGTGGGACTTGCTTAATCTGTAAAGACAAATTTAGATTGTAAATCGGGAAAACATCAGGTTTTAAAAAACATTAAAACGGAAATATATTTTAAAATTTTTAAATCTACTAAGCAGGTGTACTATTCTCTCTTCTTAATTTGTGTTTTCCTTTGGAATTTCGAGGAAAACACTTGATGAAATTATAATCAAATTAGTCTAACATGAAACAGTTATTTTCAGTTTAATTATTTGGCTAATGCTGTTGTGTCACATGAGCTTTTGTTTTATTGTTGACCCAATACAGATACATCTACGGAACGTCTACATTCGAGTGTCAAAATGCAGGGAGTTGGCAGCAATCTGGTGTTTATGTTCATCTTGTCTCTTATCGCCGTCTCCAGACAGCAAAATAGTAAGTTTTTAGTATTCTGGTGGCTGGTGTACGGGTACCCACAGAAAGGCAACCGGATTATGTCACCGAGCCACTAGGTGCCCCAGGTGAGAAGAATTGTACTACATAATTTCAACAACTGCACATAGAGCCCACCTACGTTCGGTCCGTTTTAGCACCGTAGGTGCTGACGTTTTTTTTATCGGAATCCAAAATATTATATTCTTATTGCCCGAAAGATACCTGGTCCGGTGACACTGTAACGGGCAAGACCGTCGGGCGACAGGAAGGTGTGATGAGTCATACTCATTTACAGCTAGCGGGGGCGGGGCGATTTTCTACTGATCAAATCACATCTGGACGGAAAGATAGAGGGGATTTGATTGAAGATTTGGATTCAGCGGCCTCAAATTAACAAAGTCACCGAGCAGAATTATTTTATTTTGAAAGAGGACAATTTAAAAAAAAAATGTTATCATTTTAAAGACATGATCATTAAAAATGTTTAATGTTTAAAGCGAGCATCTGGTCAGCCCACAACACACGTATTCTTACCTACCGGGCGCAATGAACCGAAATTCTATGCGGCCTTTATGTGAAGCATAGGCGTCTAGGTAGTTACCCGAAGCTTCGACCTATAGTCGCCGACTTACTAGGTGGCCTTTCTGTGGGTACCCTAACGTCTGACGCCAGCAATTGGTGGTAATCCAGCTAGCACCCAGCAGGGTCGCGGCCTGGCTTGTTAGTAGTGTTTTAGTGTGCTGCATAATAATTAGGTGGCATGTCACCATACGCCAGCCTTAGTCTGGCTTGCCCCCAGCATCCAGCTGGCACCCAGTCTGATTGCGGTGTGGCTTGATAGTAGTGTTTCAGTGTGATGCATAACGAGGTGGCGTACCACCAAACTGGGGCCTCCGTCTGGCCTCCCCCTTAATTATGATTAATTATTCTTTCAGATTTTCTTTTTTGTTTTCCTGTTTTTTGGCTGAAAGGGTAGGTGGCAGGGTTAGGGATTAGATAAGTATAGGGTTAAGGCTAAGGACGGGAATAGGGAAAGGTACATACGAACACGCTGCTAAAGCTGAACTCTTCGGGTGCGTACGCACTTATAACAACAGCCAAAGTCTTTACTCACTGCTAAATAACTGTTTGCTAGATTTTCAAAATATGTATAACAACAACACTGGCTTTATTAATTCTTTTCCCTCTTTGCATTTTAAAAGAGTAGTTTTGATGTCATCCGAACATTTTATATGTTGCGAAATGTCTGTTTTATTCCCCTGGTTCCGTTTTTTTTCTTTTTTTAAATTGTTGTTACCTGTACGTACATACTTCAGGTATTTTTGCTCCGGGGGTACGGATATTAAAGCCTTTTGTGACTCCAGTGCCAGAGAGCTTCTTCCCCCCCCCCCCGCCCCCTCCCCGAAACACTCCTAACAACAGCCTTATTTATTATTCTATTAGATTTTCTTTTTGTTTTCCTACTATTTTTTTTAAAAACTTTTTGTTGAAAGGATAGGGGGCAGGGTTGGGGATTCGATATGATTTAGGGTTGAGGATTATGACGGGGTTAGGGATAGGTACGTATACGTACGCGCCCCTAACACAAAACGCTTGAGGCACGTACGTACGAGTAACAACGGCCTTTTGTTTGTCTTTTGCCATGTTAAGATTTTCACAGCTCAACTTTATTGGGCGGTCCTGTCAATAAATCTGTTTCCTCTTCTCACAAGACTTAATCTGGAAACTATCTTCTCGGATTATCAGAGCCGGTCCTCAAGTTACCAGGAAGCTGGACAAGGTTTTTTTTTCCCTGTTGGTTTTCTTTCCATGGGATGTAAAATGTAACCTTCCGGTGTGTTTTATTATATTTTTTGTAATCGAGAAACTAAAGCAAATTGTTCAATTTGAAGTTTGTGTTGGGAATTTAAACAAAAACTCCTTACAACAACAGCAGTAGAAACAACGACAACAACAACAGCAACTCTTTACAACACTAAGTGGAACATTAGTTTCTGACAGCATTACATAAATATAAGCGAATGCATGTCTGTGTGTTAGTAATAAATACTGGCTCTCATACAGCTCGGATTTAATTGAAATTTTGAAGATGTCTTCCTTTCGCCCTGCAGATTTTTTTTTTTTTTAACATTTGGAGGCTCCAAATGGTTGGCAAGTAAAATTTTTTTTTTTAATTTCCTTTTTGTCGCTGACTGCTCGCCCCCGGTTCATCGCTTCCTTCCGATGTGTTCACTGTTACACAAACTGTCCAGTGCGCGGTTCAGTCATCTTCGTGACTGCTGATGGGGTGCTTAGGACTTTCGTGTGCAAAGAGGGTGCAGTAAGACCAAAGATTCTAGATACCTTAAGATGAGACAGTCTAAGAATAAACCAACAAATAGTTGCAAAAGCGAAATAAATTTAAAGGAACAAGCAGGATGAAGCAGATTCATCACAGTCACCCAGAACTGAAACTAACAACAGACTCGCGCGCGGGGCACCTCCGTTCGTCACTCCATATCCTCATGATTTTCCTTATGCCATCCCCACATTCTACTTTCTTATCCCTGATTCATATTCTGATTTTGACTTTGAAATTTCCCATTGCCGCAGGAACAAAGAACCTTGAGCTTTCTGATTTTCTGTACTTAGTCTTCAGGGGATTGAGAAACTGAATAAATTATTCTGCCACATTCTCAAATAATTAAACTAGACCTGCAGCTGAAAAACTTAAAATGTTAAGCAAACGAACAGATCGAGAAAACGTTTTCAGCGTACGAAGCAAACAAAGAGTTACCTTCCCACGTCTTCCCCCAGAACTTGCACAAACCCGTTAACCCTTTCTGTGCGTGATGTCGGCAATTTCTTTTTTTTTAACTTCCGGGTCCGCGAACATTGAAATAGTCTAGCCATAATGTTACCTGTGCCTGGCATGTTGTGGTGATTTAGATTTAGAAGACGCCATTTTGATTCTGATGGTAAAAAATTGCACTAGCTTTATGAAGACAACAGATACGAAAGTTCTGCCTGCGGCAGTAATGAAATGACTGGAACTGCTGGATACATCATGACGTTAGAACAAGAGTAGTTGGTCAATCTTTGGTATAGCCACCATTTAGCTCACCAGTTTCTACCCTTTTCTACTGCAACTTGAGTAGCATCACCCTTGCTCTTTGTAGCAATTAAGGATTGATTAAGTTTCCACAAACACATGTCTGCATAATCTTCTGTTCTCCAAGTTAGAATGTACAGGAATGAAGAAAAGAAGCTTTGAGTTTAATGAAGATCCGTCTCTGACTTAAGTTATCCTAAGACTCCCCATCCCCTTGTGAAGACAAGGAAAGTATTAAGAGGAGACAATATTATGAAGCCTTTTTAAAAAATTGATTTCAATTTACTCATCAGCTTTACTGGCGTATTCCTTCATTGCTGTTTTGACCAGCGCTATACAGAACACGGCAATTTTTTTCTTTATTCTGGTCTAGAGGCTTGTGAAGCCAATGGCTTCTTTTTCTTCATTTGTTTTTCTTACTATCCGGGACCAGCCGTGTCATTGTTAGTTGCCATTAACGTGGGGAAAGGGAAAGGGGGCGGGGGGAGAGGATGTCATTAGCCTTCAAAGGGGAGCTCACAGGATTTCACACCACTAGACTTGACTGACAGGTAACCAAAAAGACAGGTAAAATTTTCTATCTCGGTAGGTGTCTCAACCTTTTGTGGACCGGAACAGAAAATGGAATTTTTATAAGCTTCGTAGATAGAAGAGGCCGTGGTAAGATCAGCGATGCAATCGTGTTCAGAATACAATACCACTAACGTCCGTTTTTAAATACAAATCATGGTGGTCATGTACAGTTTTACATTTAAAAGTATTCCATACATTCACAGCGTGTTGATATTCATCTTCTGTTATTCCATCTTTCTTAAAGTTGAAAAAAAAAATTCTTATTAGGCAATTGTTTTTCTTTTAATCTATCAATTGAATCAATGTATTCATAAGGATAAACACCCTTTCGTTTTAGTTGATCAAAGTTATCTGGGCCGGGCTCATCGAAAAAAAAATTCTGGCTCACTGAAAAAAATTAAGCTCATCGACAAAAAAAAATAAAATTTCTTTCACACAAAAAAAATCATTCAAGAAAAAAAAAATTCGGAAAAAATTAACACCCTGCTGTAAAAGCTTGAGAATCCCCGTAGTAAGCTAAATGGCTGCACCGGAAAAATGCCTATTTTCAGGTTAGCTTAATGTGGTTTCAATAGACTGTGTCCACGCATGCAGCATTCAAAACATACTCGGACTGCACCTTTCAAATGGAGTAAAAGAAAATTTCCCCTGCCATACAACCAAAGCTGAGTGGGATTCATTCTCATTTCATAAACGTAATAACATGTTTTGAAAAAAGTAAACAGGTCGCGCCTCTAACGCTCCAAAAAAAAATTATAAAACAGTGCAAAAGTAGCTGACGGGGGTCGTGTCCACATCCCTCTCAGAGGCCAGAGCCCCGAGGGTTAATGTGCACTGCTCTCCCTCTGAAAGTTCAATTGTGCGGCCTGACCCGTATAAAGAAGGAATGCCCTAACTGACCAATCTTCCTTGGGCCAATAGCACTATGCTGAGGCCCCCGAGAAACAAAAAGATCTCAACTGACCAATCTTCCTTCGAAATCGAAAGTGGGAGAAAGGTGACCCTGTCCTTCCTTTTTTGTTTTTTGCGGTGAATTTTTCTTTTTTTGCCGAGCGCCTCGAAATTTTCTTTTTTGGGGGGTAAATTTTTTTTCCCCGAGAGCCTCGATTTTTCGTTTTCGGTGATTTTTTTTTTCCGGTGAATTTTTTCTTCGGTGAAGTTTTTCCAAAGTGGCTCAGAGACGTCCAAAGCATACTACCGGCGAGAGGAAGGTTTTTTTTAATCATTTTATTGTAGGGGTGAAATTAGGTCCATTGTTGCAAAAGCGCTATTTACAGTGATATATATAAGGGATCCCGCTAAGGGTACCAAAGATTCTCTATAATAATATTGTTTACTTTTACTACGGCTTGCTTACTCAGTCGATGATTTCACTCTCTGGCGGGCTGCCAGAGTTGACGTTGGAATGCTTTAGAAAAATGCATGGTTTAATCTGCCAAAGTTACACTTAAAGCACAAATGTGCTGACTTTTGGCAAAAATCATTCCTTAGATTACTGTCAACATGGAGTAACGTACGCTATTCAGCATTGGATTATAATCACCAGTAGCTCATTACCTTTACAATATCAAGAAAATTTCACACTGGGAAAAAGAGTCACCGATGAATCAATGATTATAGTAAAAGTAATTCAAATTCTGAATGTTATTAGAATTCCCATGCTACAACACAATCACTGAAGGAGACCATCCGGAACCCAAGCGTGGGTGCTGCTTAGTCTCCATATAGTTTAAAGGGAGTGAAGGACCGAAACATTTTGTTTGATGAGTTCCCTTCCTTTGAAAATCCACCGTTTATCCCATTCTGCAGGAGTTTCAGCGTTTTTTCCTTGTAGATGAGTAAATTATTTCACATTCTGAGGGTTAAGTGTAAGACAATCTGCATCTCACTTTTGTTTTTGTTTTATTGTGGGCAGCTCTGGACTTTGGAAGGGTTTTATTTCGTCCGACCATCCAGCTTTGTTAATCAGCCAAGAATGGAACTCATCTTTTCCCCTTTTCACACTATGAGACAATTATAGTTTCCAGCTTCACTGAGTTCTTCACCCATGAAGCGGTACCGATCTCTGACGTGCCAAAGGATTAAGTTTCACAGTGCAAAGATTTATTCGTTTCAAGACTGCGGATTTAATCATTACGTACGAAAATTTTATTTGCAAAATCTTCTAACGCACACAAAAATGAGATCATTATGTTCATCCGCATGCAGTCCCCTATAACTGGATATTTGCACCTGGCATTTGTACATGAGAATGAAGAAGTGTTGCAACACGAGATTTATTGGTGCTGACACCAAATTTTAATATTCTGCAAAAACGAAATGGAGCTGCTGTCCGCATACATCAAAGGCAAAATATCATATTCATATCTCGACAACAGGACATATCACTTCATAATCCTGCGTTTATATTTCTAATGATATGAAGATTTTGTTCAAAACACTATTTATACGACGTGCGTGAAGGTGAAAATGAGCTTAAAGTCTAGTGGTCAATACACAATTTATGCCAAATAGTCTTGTTCCACTTTCCATTGTTTCTTTCTTCTTAATTTCTTCGGCACCTCATGCATTTCCTGATACATTTTCTCACGTTACGTTGTGTCATACTGTGAAGATTTTCATATAGTGGCGGCCATATCAATTTGACCTGACTTTAGATTAGTATAAAAATATAGTTTAAAATCGAGTCACATAGTAAAGAACATACTGTAACTTGGTTCTTACCATTTTTTTTTTTTTCAGGAGGAGCAAAACACCGAACAATTTTCTCTATCTGTTTATGATATTTAAAAAAAAAAAAAACGTTGCTTAATCCTTAATATTCCTCACCTAAGCCCCAACATACAACATAACCTGGGGGGCTGTCAATGGCTGCAAGCAAACCAAATATTTCAACTCCTGTTAAAAGTTTATAGTTTCCTTTGTGTCACTGGAAATATCGTACTGCATGTCATTGCAAATGTATCACTATTCCCACGGAACAAAAGTTCCACTCTAATTATGTTAAAAATTTGTATTTCTTGAGAGCATGGTAGAGTAAGATAAACTGCTATTAAAAAGTTTACCAGCATTTCATGACTAAAATCCATCAAAGAATTCAAGTTTCACCAATGTAATGTCGTCCTTATCCATTCAACTTCAAATGACCTGTTGATCTTGTTGTGTCACAGCTACCGTCAGTCCTGAAAACTGTTGGCGCCTTGTGGACCTGGTCTTTGTGCTGGACGGTTCCAACAGCCTGGGACCAACAAACTTTCAACTAATGGTCCACACAGTCTCTGATGGTGAGTGCAGACCGACTGAGCCCTGGTCCCATCTTCAGTTGGGGATCTACTATGAAAGTAAATGAAGCTTAAGCTTCAGGGTCCCTAATCTCAGAGGGGGGGGGGGGGTGACGAAACTCGTTTTCAATGAATGAGTTCCCCATTTTCCGTTATTTAAGCATCGAGGTCCTTCCAATGGCAGCAAGGCTCTCTGGACCTTTTTGCATGTTGCTGTTTACGACGGGGCCCCATAACAGTGCAAGCTTCAGGGTCCCAAAAATGTAGATCCGCCACTGCCCATCATAAAACTGCTGTAGATCTAGTGTATTTACCCAACTGCCAAGTCATTATTTACCCAATTGCAAAGACATCTCTTCGTGGTTGCCATTCAGTGCAGCGTTTTTTCCATCTATTGCCATTCATCCTCCCCGACTGCGGCTGATTATCTTGTAAAAAGAAAAACTTTACGACTGTCCTGAGCTCAGGTTTATCCGTTTTAATGCTTAATTAGCAGAAGACCAACACCTCACTTGGATATTCTATCCCCAAGTCTAGTCAACGGAAATTTCAGAAAATTTGCATGCACTCTAGTTAGAGGTTGGTGTGCACCCACAGTAAGTTTCAATTCTCTTTATTCATTCATATTCAGGTGGAAAACGTTTGGTTTGCCCATCGTATTATAAATTGAAATAAAAACAAATTTTACCAAAGACGCAAATTAAATCATTATTTCCTACTGCATTCAGTTTTATTCTTTATTCAATTTCAATTTTGTGGTGAGGAAAAAAAACTATAATAAATATGTATAAAATCCAAACCTTGAGAAAAGAAGACTGCGCACATTTCATCGGTAAAGTCATGTGGAAAACAATTAAATTTGAGGTGAATTGAGGAATACGTCTTTTTCCGTGAAAAAGGAAAGTCTGTTTGTCACTTGGTTTTTTTACATTTATTTTCAGCAGCTGCTCTCTGAAATCTCCACTTTCAGCCAGTGGTTTTTCTTGACCAATTTGTCTGCGGTTTTCTCAGTTACAACTGAAACCACGGAGATCATTCTTAAGCTGTGTTTTCATGTGTCATAGAAATGGAAGCGTCAAAAATCCATCAGTTAGTAAAAAGACAATGTTTTCATGTCTTCTGCACGGTAATGGAGTTTCCATACACATGAAAACATTCTATTTCACTACTGGAAGGATTTTTGACGTTGCCGTTTCCGTTTCCGTCTCAGCTTAATGCTAATTATTCATTGTCTTTAACAGCTGTTGGCGTATTGGAGTTTGGGGAAAAGCAAGCCAGAGTGGGTGCAGTTCTGTACAGTTCTCAGATCGAGGCCTACATCGAGTTACAGACCAACAAAACAGCTTTCAAATCTAGTAATGTCGTTCCTTAGCAACTACACGGACTCTCTCATTGAATTTCTCTCTCTTTCTCTCTCTACTCTCATTGTCTTTCTCTCTCTCTACTCTCATTGTCTTTCTCTCTCTCTACTCTCATTGTCTTTCTCTCTCTCTCTCTCTCTCTTTTTTCTCTCTCTCCGTCCGTCTCTCTCACCCACACCACACACTGTCTGGTTTTTTCTCTCTCTTTCTCTATCTCAGTGTTTCTGCCTCCCCCCCCCTCTCTCTCTCTCTCTCTCTCTCTCTCTCTCTCCCTCTCTCTCTCTTCTCTCTCTCTCTCTCTCTCTCTCTCTCTCTGTGCATGTGTGTCTGGGAGAAGTAAACAAACAAATGAAAGAAAGAAAACTGAAAATGGAAACAAAGAAAGACCAGAGAAAACAAAAAAGAAAAAAGAAAGCAACAAAAAAAAAAAGAAAGAAAAAATAGAAAGAACTAATGAATGAAAGAGGAAAGAAAAAGAATGCAAAGGAAAGACAGAAAGAATAGAGAATACAGAAAGACGAAAAGAAAGAACAAAAAATGAAAGAAAAAGAAAGACGTGAAGGGAGAAGAATTGGAAATAGAAAAAAAAAAGGGCAAAAGTTCAACATTCCAGTTTTCCATTGCTCAGAGCTTGCGATGTTCCAGTACTCGGATGAAGGTACTTTCACTCACCTTGGCATCGATAAAGCCACCAAAATTCTAACGATGAACCAGAGAGATGGCATACCCAAGGTGCTGGTGCTTATCACAGATGGAGTTTCCAGTGATCGGTAAGAACTGGCCACAATGGCTTAATTAAATAAGAACCCATTTAAAACAATATTTGTGGTCTATAGGGGGGGGGGGGGAGGGTTCTCTATATCCATAGAGAAGTAACCATCAGTCACAAACAGTTTTGGGTTATATTCCCTTTCGGACTGATCTGTACCAGGCTCTGATTGGCACCATACTGACAGCCTTTTTGTGAGCTTCCGTTGATAATTTTGCACAATAAGTAAAACAGCAATGTTCCAATCCGGACTGACTCTATTAGGAGGGGCGGGTCACAAAAGGCCCAGCACGGCCCAGTCAGATGCTGGCAGATAAAATGTGCTCAACATAATTTCCTATGTTTTCTTAGCAAATCCGGGAAGACCGTATCATACAAAGTCCGGTCAGACACAGTCAGGTCCTGCCATTATTTCTTGGGTGATTATTTTGTTGGCATCAATTGGCTATGGCGTTCCGGGCCTAGTATGATACGCCCCTAACCTACGATTAACTCACAGCTTACGGCCTGCCAGACAAATCCCATCATAATATCACAAACAAGCCTATTACGAGCGTATTACGTTGCTCCT
The DNA here is from genome assembly GCA_963931925.1 of Onchidella celtica. Classification (NCBI taxonomy): domain Eukaryota; kingdom Metazoa; phylum Mollusca; class Gastropoda; order Systellommatophora; family Onchidiidae; genus Onchidella; species Onchidella celtica. Next base: position 22,228,689 of record OZ007575.1, on the reverse strand, counting down.
CGAAGCTCGAACGACCAGACCTAATAGTCTTCCGATTCGCTTTCTTTACCTATTTCCTCCTCAAAGGCTGAGGGATGCGCCACATAAGCATATTATCATAATTCAGTAAACTCAGAACCATATAGGAAGTGACGTGGTAAAGAACATCAGTGAAATATGGCGCACATCAAGCTAAAGAATCTATTTGAGGCAAGCACGATTTGCGGGGGGGGGGGGGGGGGAAACAATCTTCTGTCTTTTCTTTTTTTTTCTTTTGCACCCGAGACAAACACTCCAAATACTAAGCCTCTTCTGTAGTCACAAAAGTTAATAAATGTACTCTCTTGAATATCCACTTATTTAAATAACGTTTCTGTAAAATCTGGGAGAATATTCATCTTCTTTAGCTCTTCCCGTGAACCTGCACGCTTAGAACTTTGTCCACCCATCTGTTAAAATGCACTATAAGTTTGTTCATACTTCTGGCACCCCATCCCAGGGCCCACTAGGGTCGTGATGAAACTGCGGATTAACACCTTTGTCTGTATAGCCCTCTGTCTTTACGGCAGCCCGGTAACTCCTCTGTCAATATTCCTCGGTTCACAGAACTGCAGATATTCCAGGTCATGTCTTGATGTCACTGCGTCATAATACAAATCTTAAAGGAAGGCGTTGAATGCTGCTGTGCAGTATAAGGAAACTAGAAGTTGTCAAAGTTTTTGTATGGTAGTGTTACATTCCAGACAAGTTGTTACAAAGTACATAGTGCTGGTTCCTTGAAGATCAGAATAAAATAGTTAATTTTCTCATTTTTTATAAGGTAAGCAGGGTAACAATGTCTTTGGAATTCTTGGTGTATCGGTCCAGCCATCAATCCATCCATTCATCCACCCATTCACCCATCAGTTAATCCCTTCATCTGCCCGTCCATCCACCCATCCATCAATCCATTTTCTACCTACCTACTTACCTATCTATCTACCTACCTACCTACCTAGCTACCTACCCAACTATCTACCTAGCTACCTACCCAACTATCTACTTAGCTACCTGTTTACTGGCTCCTTGCCTGCCTACCTACCTTCCTACCTACCTGCCTGCCTATCTATCTATCTATCTATCTATCTATCTATCTATCTATCTATCTATCTATCTATCTATCTATCTATCTATCTATCTATCTATCTATCTATCTATCTATCTATCTATCTATCTATCTATCTATCTATCTATCTATCTATCCATCTATCCATCTATCTATCTATCTATCTATCTATCTATCTATCTTCGCAAGCACTTCTCCCAAAGTCAGTTAAAACACGTAATCTGAGGCCAGAAACCCTTACGTTTAAAAATAAGAAACGGACTTAAAACTGATCTGAGAGAGACATTTCTGAAGGAACTCTAATGTACCTACTCCTGGAGATCCTTTGCCAGAGCAATTGCTCTTATTTGTAAGCAAATAATTCACGACGTGCGTCTTTTGAAATATCGGGCATTCTCTCTCAATGGCGCAACGGAATAATTTTATATATTTAACTGCATCCGTCCGATTATATTGACATAAGCGATTTGTCGGAGAAATACAGCCGATACTTTCCCGCTAAGATGATAAAGATGACCTACTAGATTTCTGGGTCAGTTAGAGTCTGTACAGGTCATTACCGAAATGAAAAACTACTCAAACATATTAATATTGCAGACAACGTTTCGAAATGAATTTGCTCGAGGCCCTCACAGACATGGCCGACTTGATCACTTATGAGGACAACAGATACCTGAATTAGTCTTTGAACAAGAATCACTTTTTTATAATTTGAAATGCACTTTCCTTCAGTTCAGCTAAGTAGATACGCCTGTTTGCTATTGCACCACAACAAATAACCCCGTCTTGGCTAATACTCAGCCTTCCTTTTTGTTTTGAAGAGACAACCAAACGTTAAGACTGTTGGAGCCATCTGACCAAAGTACTCACAATAGACATTTTCACCTCCAAATTTTTGCCAATGTTCGTCAAAATCACTGTATCCATGCCGTCAATAGAAAGGTTCTTGTGGCCAATGAACTAACCCTTACCCAAACCCTGACATTAAAAAAAAAAATCGCTTTGCAGGAAAACCCTACTGGCCAGAACTACGCAATAGGAGTTGTTGTTTTTTTCTCTCGCAAACTTAAAACTGATTCAAATTCAGGCAAGAAAAAAGCCACTGTCTTGGTGATGGTATAAATTTATAAAGGTTGTACAGGGTCAGAATTTCCACACAGCTTTCCTAAAAGTGTTTTACAATATAAGAAAAAAGTTTGATCGCCCTACCCCCCTCACTTTTCTCTCTTCTAAAAATAACAACAATATGTCCTGCCCTCAAAATAATATTTTTTTAAAAATGCACACTATGGATATAACCTTATATAATGTAGTGACAGCATATCTATTTAAAGTAGATAGTTTCATGCCAGAACTTATGAAGCTGGAGTATTTTTTCCTATAAAACCCATACAACTTTTTTTATTTTTTTTTATTTTTATTAATTTGTATGCATTTGTACGCATGTTTATTTCTCCAAGGAGTAATTGATATTAATAACTAACCTCTGTTTTGTGTAGTAACTGCCATTGACACCCACATCATCTATTACAGTGATGAGACGTACTATTCAGCCGGCATTGCCCGCAGTAGGGGTATCGACTTCTGGGCTGTCGGTGTCAGCGACCAGGCAGATATGAAGGCACTTGCCTCTTTGGCCAGTGGTGGCTCAGAACAGGTAGGCACCGATTTTTACGTATCTTTTTAAATTACTACACCCAGTTAACATAAAGTTTCAAAGAGCTGATAACATGATGGTATAAATGCTCTTTTCACTTATTTGAAAGAAAAAAATCGTCGTTTCATTTTCGGAAACAAAATTTAATGTCCAAAGAAGTGATGTTAGTCATGTTCAATATTCATTAAACAAAATGACCTCTGTGCGCAAGGGTGTGCATTGATTTCTTTGGCAATAGCACGTTATTGATGCCAGATGCCAGTAGAATCGCAGATTGGAGCATAGTATGAGACGGCTAGTGCGTTCAGCCTGCACAGATTTCACTCCGCCACCTATCGGCGAATGCACGGAGGTAATAAACAATGGCGCATTTTACAAAGCCAATATAGGGAAAATATTGAATTTCGTTGGCTCTTCAGCTATCGCAGCAGGCCTTGATTGAGGTCACTTATTCGGCAGTAATATCTTCAATTGCTGAAGGAAAGCTGGATTTTTTTTTTTTTCAGTGGCAGCAGCACTGTAACTGATGCGCATCATTAATGTCTATTTAGTTCAAACATTCTTTTCTTGCAATGGGCCATGAGCTCCGACTCAGAATCAGCGCACAAACTGTGTGCGTGACTTTTTTTAAGGGGCGGGGGGGTGCGGGGGTGGGTGGGGGTGGATGAAGCCAGTGTCTCATCTCATTGTATGTAGTATCATTAATACTACCTTTCTCATACATGGGTTGTTGTTTTCGCGGGGGGTGGTACTTTATAGGAGTCTTTTGGTGTCTTAAAATAACTGCATAAAGGTTCAGATGTTACACTAACTAGAAAGGTCTTATATGCACTTCATATGACTTTTTCCCCCAGACATTGAAGATCGACTCATTTAATGACTTCGCAGCGCGACTCTTGGATCTGACCAGGCAACTTTGTCCCCCCGTCTCAAGCAGTATGTGTGAACTTGGTCCTTGCTTGAATGAGTGCGTGGGTGAATGAGTGAGTGAGTGAGTGAGTGGGCTAGTGAATGAGTGGGTAAGTGAATGAGTGAGTGAGAGAGTGAATGAGTGACTGAGTGAGACAATGAGTGAGTGAGTGAGTGATTAAGTGAGTCAGTGAGTGAGTGAGTGAATGTGAGTGAGTGAGTGAGTGAGTGAATGTGAGTGAGTGAGTGAGTGAGTGAGTGAGTGAGTGAGTGAGTGAGTGAGTGAGTGAGTGAGTGAGTGAGTGAGTGAGTGAGTGAGCGATTGAGTGAGTGAGTGAGTGAGAGTGAGTGATGAGTGAGTGAATGAGTAAGTGAGTGAGTGAGTGATTGAGTGAGTGAATGAGTGAGGAAATGCTGAATGAATATAATTAAGTAAGCGCGACTGGGTTAGCTCCTGGATGAGTGAGTGAGTGTGTGTGTGTGTGTGAGAGAGAGAGAGAGAGAGAGAGAGAGAGAGAGAGAGAGAGAGAGACAGACAGACAGACAGACAGACAGACAGACAGACAGACAGACAGAGAGAGAGGGAGAGACACAGAGAGAGAGAGAGAGACTGTTAGACTGCTTGACTGACAGGCTGTCTGACTGTCTGAACGAAAGAATGAATGATGGCTGCGCGAGAGACAGAAAGATTGAATAATAAATAAACGAATAAAGCCGTGCTTTAATAGGCAAATGAATTATTGTGGAATAAACACATCCTGCACAGAGGAGAAAAGTGTTTTTACTACTTCAAAGTAGACACATTTTTTTGCATGGGCGGAGAAATGCTATTGTAAAGTGGTACACAAAGTAACGTGTTTGGATGATGTCATGAAAGAATTTTATAGTGGTTTTCTTGTCGTAGTCTTATAATTGATAACCTTCCAGCTCCCAGTGTCCCAGATTTGTAATGTATGATGTTAGGGGGACGCAGTCTCATTACAAAGCCAAATAGAGAAAATACTGAGATGTGTTAACTGTTCAGCCATAGCTTATAGTGTAAACTACCACGCTCCCCAAACAACAGCCAACTGAAATAGGTCACCTGGAGCCAAAATTCTCTATCTTTGATACACTTACTCTGCTATTTTATTTACCAACAACAATTTTTCCAATAAAATATTTACATTTCTGGAATGATCTATTTAAAATTAGTCCAGCAAAAATTGTCATTTCAAAAGTTTTGCGATTAGCAAGTTTCCTCAGGGCACTAGAGGGTTAACCGGCATTTTGCTTCTGCCTGGGACGGGACGGGGGGTTTTCAGTGTGGTGACAAATCTGAATTGTCATGTGGGTACAGTCAACAGGCAGGAGACCATAGCAGAGATGACATGCCCAAGAAGTGAAAGTAACAGAACTTTCTTTCTATTTTGGCAGTAGCCAGAGTGACATTCCTATTTACCACCACACCACCGCCTACGCCGACAGTCAGTGGTCAAACCACACTATCAACAAGCACCACCGCATCTACTACCCCCAGCACCGCAGGTCCTAAAACTTCTTCTACTAACTACAAAGGTGAGCTGGTTCTTTCTGCAACAGCTAAGACCTACTGAATTTGAGTTACTGAGTTTAAGTTTATGACCATTTAGATTCAATAGAGTTTTAAGTATGAACATTGCGCAAAAATGTTCACTGTAATATATTATACTCGTGTTTACTATATACCCAAAACCCAGGCGTACTGGTATGTACCTGTCCCTAACCCTGTCCTTATCGTCAACCCTAAATCGCATCCAATCCCTAGCCCTGCCCTGCCCCCCCCCACCCTTTCAACAACAACAACAACAAAACAAAACAAAAAACCAGGAGGAAATAAAAAGAAAATCTGAAAGAATAATGAATTAAGGCTGTTATTAGGAGTATTTCAGGAGAAGTTCTCTACCTCTGGAATCACAAAAAGCTTTAAAATGCACACCCTTAGAGCAAAAAGAAAAACTTGGGGGAGTACCTACTTGTAACAACATTCTTCTAGTTTTGCTTCCTACTCCAGACTTTGCGTAATGGTAATTTGTACAACATCTTTTTTTGTTCTGTTACATTTTCAACTGTGGGCCCACGTTGATTTGCTCACTCTATAAGTTTAAACAGGACAAAAAAAAAAGAAGAAAATAGCTGTGATCAAAGCTTTCTGTTGTTTTCTTGCAGATCTGTGTAAAAACAGCATCAGCGTAGGCGGGGTAGGACATGTGCTCTTCCCAGGCGACTGCACAAAGGTAAGATTTCTAGAATATTCCAAATGCTTCAATATGATAAGTGTACATTTCTTCAAGACCATCCAGCCGCTGTCCGAATGACGTACTCAACAGTGATTGGACGTCCTTTTGCGGTACTGGGATCGATGGGTTTTCAGCATTGCAGTTTGTAGACCCTGCCAAAGTTACGAGATGCGGATCGCTGCTTGGTCGTTTTCTGAGTATATATTGTTATCTTGTGCTACAGGGTCGGTACAATTATAGCGCACGAAGTGGAGTCTGTTTTGGCTTAATTTTCGTGTCAGATCTTAACCCTGGAGTTATACGGGAACTCGGACACTAGTGAGTCTGAAACACATCTGCCTGTATGATTGTGCAGGTGGGTGAGTGAGTGAGTGAGTGAGTGAGTGAGTGAGTGAGTGAGTGAGTGAGTGAGTGACTGACTGACTTACTGACTGACTGAACGAGCGAGCGAGTGAGTGAGTGAGTGAATGATTAATTCAAAGGAAGTTCAAGCCTGAATCAAAGCCGATGTAAACCAGACTTGACTCACTGCTCTTATTCCATGAAAGATTTTGATCCTTGGCAACAGAAATTAACAATTATACATTTTCAATTGTTGTCCAGTGCACAAGATATGTACTCACCACAAAAAACTACACCCTATTACTTAGAGAACTCAAAGTAGGCCTAACTTCCCAGTGTCGCCCGTTTTATAGCAATAATTAATTATTCAACAGAATTTTTGTCTTTTGCGTCAGGGTGAAAGAAAACAAAGCTAGAATATTCTGGCAATAAGTAATGTAACGCTGAAATGAAAACAGAAAATGTCACGGTGAAATGTTTATGGTTATAATTTGTTTCCCTGTCCAGGTTCTGCAATGTTATTACAACCCTAGCACCAACAAGACACTGGTGGTCACTAGGAAGTGTCCAGCTGGTCAGTTTTGGGATCCCAGTTGTATGGATTGCGTGCCCAGCTACAAGGTGGATTGCCCATACGGTAAATCTTACCATTTTCTGTATGTTCTCCTTCTGTTTAGGCTGGCTTTCTGTTTTGGACACGCACTCGCGAACAGCTAGTCTCAGTGAGGAGGGAGATGGGAGAGAAAACGTGAATAGTATTTAAGCAAATAATTTACCGTGTGTGGGAGAATAATAATAATTATGAGATAAACGTAAATGCCAAGATTGTTATTTCTTTACAGATTTTCAAAGGATTTTCTTCCACTTTTCCCATGGTCTCGTCTTCCCCCCCCCCCTCCCCCCAACCACAAATCAAAGCAATACTTTCATATAATGGGAGATATTTTAAACAAATAATTTTATTGTTTGTGTGTGGAGAACTTTGTTTTTGATGTAGAGATCTTTGTTTTTTGTTGGGCAGAGATCATTGTTTTCTATTGTGTGTAGAGATTTTTGTTTTCGGTTTTGTGTAGATTAACCTTTGTTTTTGGTTGTGTGGAGAGATTTTTTTTTTTTTGGGTTGTTTGTAGAGATCTTTGTGTTTGGAGGATCGCAGATCGCGGCATTTACACCTCATTATTTGTCTTTTTTTGTTTTCTTGCTAGCATTGTTGTTGTTTTGGTCGTCTTCGCCGCTTTTATATTTGGTTTGTTTGGCTGAAATTTGATTTTTGGTCTTTAGACAAATGCAAGACTGGCTCTTGTGACGGGGACTGGTACGGCATGAACACTCACCCCATGGAAGGCGTCTGTGGAGGGTTCTGGGCCTGTCACAACCAGCGGTCCCAACCTAAGTGTTGTGCTCCGGGTCATACCTACATCGCTGGCTATGGCTGCAGTTTTGGAACCACTTGCACTGGGAAATGTAGGCCCGAAGAGTCCTGCGTGGAAGGATTAGGTAAGTAGAACATCGACAAGCTGATATTTCTCTCAAGCATGAACTAAATATGAAATAAAATACAAACTTTGGACATTTCCCGAAATGCTATATTTTCAGGTGAGATCGAAAATCATTTCACTGTGTTTTAGTTGTGAAATAAACCTCAATAGACAGATTCTGATTATGAATTTATACTTTCGTGGGTTACCTGATAGTAAAATGCTACAGATAACAAGCCTGCATAAACTTATTAAAGAACAGACAGTCATTATAGACAATCAGACCTTCCGACCTTACCGTATGTGCACGTGTGCAGTTGCGTCGTATTTTTTAAAATCTATGCAATTGAACGGAGATGCGCACATAAAAAATGCGACACTCAGTCTCATCACAGAGTCAACGGGAACATGAAACTATGATACTAGCGCAAGTCGCCTATGTGCAACGGAGACATGAAACTAGGACACTAACGCAAGTCGCCTATGTGCCCCCAGCCTTATTGTGGTGAAATGTCTCATTGTTATTGGTTTGGAAGGAAAGTTTGGTGGACGACTTCTGTCTCATTTCTTCATAAAGCGTTAAAGATACCTTGGCAGTTGGAAATCGTAAAGAGCAGGCCGAAAGGCCGCTGCCCGGGCAAAATTGAAAATTGAAATTAATAGATTAAAATGTATCCATATCATCCCCCCCCCCCCCCCGGTCAGAATTTATTATTCATTATTAAATATATATTGTTATTAACAAATATTCAAATATTATTTGAGTTGTGTGTTGTGTGAACTGATGTGAGTTGTGAACTGCTGTGAATTGTGAACTGTTGTGAGTTGTGAACTGCGCCTAACAGGCTGCGTTACAATTTGCTCTGAGATAGAGAGAGAGAGTGAGCGAGACAAGGAGAGAGAAAGAAGCAGTGTAGTGTGTTGAGCGCTTCGCGCGTTTGTAAAGCGCTTTGAGGTCTAGGCATAAAGCGCTATATAAGTGTACTTATTATTATTATTATTATTATTAATCAATACTGTATTAATTTTGTACCACTTCAGGAATTTGTGAGAAGATTCCTCTATGGAGTCAAGAGAACAGCTACGGAGTTGCCACCTCCGCAGTTGGCATTCATCCCACCACCTGCTCGATGGCCAACTTTAGCATCATTGATTGTGGGTGTCAGATCAGGCTTATGGATGTTTTCATGCAAGGAACTTCGGGTAAAGTCAAATTATCTTCCATAGTTTCGTTTTTTTTCCCCTATTTTCACCATACGTCCCGTACACGTATTAGAAGAACCGACCACCAGCTATCATGGCCCTTGGCTTGCAGCTTCACTGATACTGATGCTTGAAACCGATGTTTCTCTTGGATGTGGTGTCATTAGACTTAGTAGGCGGCTCTGTCCCATATCCCTGTTCTTGGAACACTTTAACGTCATGGAAAAGAGATACCCATCCACCCACCCATCCATCCATCCATCCATCAACCCATCCATCCATTAATCCATCCGTCCATCCATCCATCTGTCTGTGTCTGCTCTGCCTGCCTGCCGGCATGCTTTTTTTTTTTATCCGTCTGTCTGTCTATCCAGTTCCCCACTATACTTGCATGTCACAGACCAGTTCCCTTCTATGATTTCAGAATGTTCCCCCTATCACGAGATCGACATGCCATCGTCCTGCTCCTCCAACAACGCCACGCAGATCCCGATCAAACACAGCAACAGCCTGGGCCCAATGGTCTGGAGAATCAGGTAAGGTCGCCTTCCTTTACACTCCGACACCGACTGTCGCGGATCGGGATTTTGGGGAATATAGATCAAGAGGTCCGCTTCCCAATCACACGAGCACAAAAAAAAAACAACAATTAAACAACTTTCACTCTAAAAACTAAATAAATCAATTTGAGTAACAGACTGCAAAGTTTATATATCTAACAAATTCAAAGATAAAATATACAATAGATAACGAATACAATAGCAACTGAAAATGCTCAGCTAAGCTGAGGAGCAACTATGAAGTACTTAAGGCAATGTAATATGAAGTTATCTAAGTCACAATAAATTTACATTCAAAAGAATCCGCGCCCGAGGGCGACGGATCCTGTAAGGTTTAAAGTTCTATCTCTCTTCATACTAAAACATATTTATATAGCGTCTCTGCCAGGCGCGCTCTGGTGTAGTTCACACGTGGTCGCGGGAAATGCATGTGGTCTGGCAGTACTGGTCAACAGTCTACATGTGTAGGTGGCTGTAAATTCAGCATGGAATTAAAATCTTTAGCTCACCATTCGGCCTTCACAATGTGAGGGCTGTTGATATTAGCGCTGTGGGTTTAATGCTCAAACAAGTAGGCTTGGGCTCAGGAGCGTAGATTTCTGACAATGCTCCATCACTGTACATATCAGCTCAATCGCTGCGTCTCTATGACTTCTCATCTGGCTGAGAGCTCGCCGTCCACCTCGTAAATGGATTGTCTACATGTGGCCCAGAACTAAGTTCTGTATGGCCTTAAATACTGGACTGCATCTGCAGCTTACCGTCTAATTCCTGGATTGTGATTGGTGCAACCACTTCTAGCTCAGCTGCCGAACTGAGTTATTTTAAGTAACAGCCCTAAGCAACGACCTTGGGTCGACATCAAAGGTCGAATCACTCAAGACAATAAAATGTAATTTTATAGCAATAAATTCTTAACATGTTCAAAACCCCGAGCTTTTACTCTGGATCACGGTATTTTCTGTACGTCAACAGACGTCTCAATAACATTTAATTCCTACTCACCCCTTCCCTCTCTACTAAACCTAGTTCAAAACACGAGATATAAAAAGTTCTCAGTCATGCACACCTACGCTGTCCGTCTATCCTTCCCCACACCTTCTGTCTATCTTTTAGGAAAAAAAACTGTTCAAAACAAATTGTTTACGAGACCACGTTATGCTGGCTCGCACAATAATTACGTTTGTAAAAATTACTCACTGCTCTCTCACAAAAATTTAGTCAGTGGAAACATTTATGAATTAAATCTGTTCTTGACACCGACCATAGCAATTATGACATCCTGTACTCTAACACTGACTATAGGAAATATCCCACCAAATACTCCATGACTGACCATAGCAAATATCACGTCCCATGCTCCAGCACTGACCATAGCAATATGACATCCCCTACTTTTACACTGACATAGCAGTAAAAATAGCCATGATGCTCATTATCATCTTCCATCTTTCACACATTATCATCCCCACCCCCCCCCCCTCCCCTCCTCCCCCAGTAGACATCAAACTTCACACTTCAGTACCACAGCTTTACCATTATGTGTGTTCAACCAGGCAGGATCAGTTTGGCAACAAAATAAGACAACCGCTTCAGCCTCGTCTTTCTTCTCCTTTGTCATATATTTTTCTGTCCTCTCGCTGAAACTGGCGGATAAATTGATACACATTTTGTTTCCCACAACGAAATTCTGCTAACTGTGTTCTTGGCGCTGGTCTGTACCGCTTCTGAGTGAGCAGGAACCACGTGTTGGCCCTTTCATGGAGCTGTGCGAAGGACCGAACCTTACAAAGAATCTAAACGTTGTTATTCTTTACCTTGGATAATATACTGTTAGTTATATATGAAATAATTATCACACTCCCGTGCAATCAACAACAACAACAACAACAACAACAACAACAACAACAATAAACATTCAAGGATTTCGTAGAATACTTGACTGGAAAGAACTGTCATCTGTTCTTGCGCGAAGGTACATGTGCAGTTTCATGATAAGGTCATCTCTACTACATAGACAAACTAGAATTTTGCTAGTGGTGAATATTTTTCATCTTCTTTAGTCTGAACGTAAGTGACCCAGAGTTCGAGATTACGTCAGCACCCACGTCATCCAACTGCGATGAGTTCACCAAGCTGCGGGTGTGGGCGGACGAGAATGGCGTGCACGCTCAGCTAGGCAAGAAGAAGAGAGCAGGACCCGGTACATCAATCCTGTTCAAGGTAGGGTCAGCAAGAGAATTCATGACACGTGTACATTTAGACCTGGAAGACACAGAAGAACACAGTGCCAGAACTACTGTTGAATGTGGTTTTTGGAAATTATGATTAAAGAACGTTCTCTCTTCAGCGATATGGTTTCGTCCTGTGAAAATTTTCTGTCGGTTTGCAACATCCTCATTAGTGGTAGTCTGGATGGTAGAAGATGGTATAGTCAAAAGGTGATTGTCTGTTTATTTGGAAGGTCTCTACGACTGGTAGCAAAAAAGTAGATAGATAGATAGATAGATAGATAGATAGATAGATAGATAGATAGATAGATAGATAGATAGATAGATAGATAGATAGATAGATAGATAGATAGATAGATAGATAGAATCACAGATAGATAGATAGATAGAATCATAGATAGATAGATAGATAGATAGATAGATAGATAGATAGATAGATAGATAGATAGATAGATAGATAGAATCATAGATAGATAGATAGATAGATAGATAGAATCATAGATAGATAGATAGACAGATAGATAGATAGATAGATAGATAGATAGATAGATAGATAGATAGATAGATAGATAGATAGACAGACAGATAGATAGATAGACAGCTAGATAGATAGATAGATCGATAGATAGAATCATAGATAGATAGAATCATAGATAGTTAGAATCATAGATAGATAGATAGATAGATAGATAGATAGATAGATAGATAGAATCACAGATAGATAGATAGATAGAATCATAGATAGATAGACTCATAGATAGATAGATAGATAGATAGATAGATAGATAGATAGATAGATAGATAGATAGATAGATAGAATCATAGATAGATAGAATCATAGATAGATAGATAGATGGATAGATGGATAGATGGATGGATAGATGGATAGATGGATAGATGGATAGATAGATGGATAGATAGATAGATGGATAGATAGATGGATAGATAGATGGATAGATAGATGGATAGATAGATAGATAGATAGATAGATAGATAGATAGATAGATAGATAGATAGATAGATAGATAGATAGATAGATGGATAAAATGATAGATGGATAGAATGATAGATGGATAGAATCATAGATGGATAGAATCATAGATGGATAGATAGAATCATAGGTAGAATCATAGATAGGTAGAATCATAGATAGATAGATAGATAGATAGATAGATAGATAGATAGATAGATAGATAGATAGATAGATAGATAGATAGAAGGATAGATAGATAGAATCATAGATAGCTAGAATCATAGATAGCTAGAATCATAGATAGATAGATAGATAGATAGATAGATAGATAGATAGATAGATAGATAGATAGATAGATAGATAGATAGATAGATAGATAGATAAATACAATCATAGATAGATATAGATAGATAGAATCATAGATAGATAGATAGATAGATGGATAGATAGATAGATGGATAAATAGATAGATGGATAGAATCATAGATGGATAGAATCATAGATGGATGGATAGATAGATAGATAGATAGATAGATAGATAGATAGATGATAGATAGATGGATAGATGGATAGATGGATAGATGGATAGATGGATAGATGGATAGATAGATAGATGGATAGATCGATAGATAGATGATAGATAGATGATGGATAGATGGATGGATAGATGGATGGATAGATAGATAGATAGATAGATAGATAGATAGATAGATAGATAGATAGATAGATAGATAGATAGACTCATAGATAGATAGACTCATAGATAGATAGACACATAGATAGATAGACAGATAGATAGATAGATAGATAGATAGATAGATAGATAGATAGATAGATAGATAGATAGATAGATAGATAGATAGATAGATAGAATCATAGATGGATAGAATCATAGATGGATAGATAGATAGATCCCCAAAGTACAAACTACGATCAAAGGATGATTATGGAATACACTCACTCCAGACAACTTGACCTTCAATGAAAAGTTCCAATGCTAAAACCCATGTCAACACTGACTTTGTCTTGCTGTATTCCAGGGCTGGAAAGGGGAGGTTGAGGTTGTAGCAATGCTGAATACTGGACTCCTGACGCTGGCCGTCAAGAAGGACACCTATCAGTACGTCTCCATGGCCAAAGGTGAGCCACATCATCCACATCCACAACCACACGTGGACAGTTTTCTTCTTTTTTGTCGTCAAGGAAGATAATTAATAACAGCGGTTTTCAGATTATTTGCCTATTAGAACAATTTGTCCAGAACTGGCCTTATCCTATCACTTTCAACCCGGAAATGGCCGGCTTAATTGTTCTGTACACAGAACAGTGTTCAGCGGAAATATGATTATTTTGAATTGATAGCTTCTGTATCTCAACGGAACACCAGCGTGTTATTGACAAAGTTGATTTTAAATGATGATTAAGAGCCACTGGTATGGCGGCAGACTGTAGCTGGCCTTTCCATTGACACAATGCGGACAAAGCGATCATTTCTTATCAAGAGCTCCGAATTTATATCACAAGTAATGAGAGCAATAAGCTCATAATTATATCAGAAATGGCATTGTATGGACATAACTGCTTCAAAACATTTGTTTAGGCTATTCCAATAGAGCACAATGTTATCGTTCTTTTGCCGCTTTGTCTAGAATTGTTCCCTTCAGATGGATGAGTGAATATGATATTATTAACGTTCGTCTAATCATTAACATTACTTGATGTTTGTCAAACTGGTATTTCTCCAGCCCCGTCAATGAAGTTTTGCTCTGATTGTATGCACAACTTGGCCATTGTCCCCGGCAGCGGCGTTGACTGCACGCTTAATAAGGTGGGTGTGATCATTTTTATGATTAAAATGACAGTGCATAAGTGTGTACATGAAATATGAGATATCACTGTTGTGGTTTTGAATTAATGTGATCGGAGCAGAGATTGTTCTGATGAAAGTTGAGGTGAGGTGATGCAGAAGGTGGAAACATCCATGCGCAACCTTTTTTTACATGAGTAAATGCGCTAAATTGTCTGCAAAGTGACGAATTGGCCGACTGATTGGAGAACATCAAGTAAATAGCCATCGTTTGTTTATTCCAGTATTAAGTTTACTCGCTGTCTGTCGATGTCCATTTTTCAGAACCATTTTTTATTTTTTTATTTTTTTTACATAGATTGACTTTTGCTAAATATGCTTTTCTGCGAACACTACGCCATTTCATAAGTGATAAATAAAAAATAAAAAAAAGGCAACAACAGGATAATTCCATCCATCTGTTTGTTCCCAGGTCCAACTCTACAATTGCAAACCTGAAATCAGTGATATTTACAAGATGAGCTGAAATGACGCCATTCCACACAGGCCATCCTGAGTACATCACGGACCTAGCCATCAACAAATACACAATGCAACGAACTTAATAAACAAAATTAATGAAAACCCTGTCTCCTTTTCCATACAAATTGAATTACACCCGAAGCAAATCAACTTTGGTCCTGCACGTCACAGCTGGAAGAAAGGGGGAAAAAGTTTGGAATTTAGAATAACCACAAAACAAAACTTTGTCCACTGAAAGCAAAATCTTCGGATGAAATTTGATATTTCAGGTCTTTCATATCCACTTGCCCATGTCTTTTGAAAGAAGTAGTGTTTTTTGTAGAGCTTCGTAGCTAATATTTGTTATGTCATTGTCTGTCTGTCAGTCAGTCAGTCAGTCAGTCAGTCAGTCAGTCAGTCAAGGTCGAGTTCTGTATCATTATTCTTTTCTTCACCCTTTCTCTCTCCTCTTCTGTTTCCTCTCTCTGTAAACTGGTTTAAGAAATGGAAGCTGTTTTGTGCGAGTGCCTGTGAGTTATTTTATCTTTTTCAAATGATACTGAGCCATCCGCGTCACGAAAAACCGTGATCTGGTCTTCACATTACTAGCGTGCTAGGTCTATAGTTAGGTTCTCTAGATTTGAAAACAAAACAAAACACTAAATTATTTGCAGATCAAATAATAGTACGCCTTTATGTAAGGGGCATTTTTCATTATTACGTCGAGAATTGAACACCGTCGTATTGGCTTTCCTTAAAGAGTTGTCATTTTTACGGCAACCAATTTAAATAATGTTGTATCTTAAATGTTTTGAATGTAACTTTTTGTTGTTGTTGTTGTTGACCAGTTTGTAGTGTGCAACAAATTTCTTTTGCTACGGTTGCT
The DNA here is from genome assembly GCA_963931925.1 of Onchidella celtica. Taxonomy (NCBI): domain Eukaryota; kingdom Metazoa; phylum Mollusca; class Gastropoda; order Systellommatophora; family Onchidiidae; genus Onchidella; species Onchidella celtica. The sequence goes on along the minus strand of OZ007575.1, from coordinate 22,212,800 downwards.
GACAAATACTTATGTTTTTTATACGAAACTCTTTGCCTTATGATTATTATTATTACTTTTTTTTTTTTTTTTTCCTTGAAAGTTCTGTACTTGTCGGTGTATAAATAACTGTGTCATGTTAATTGTCTTAGATCTTTTGTACTGATTTTTCAGTTTTATATCTTGCTAGTGCAACAACATGCCATTAAGTGCCTAGAGATTACGTGGCTTTGGCTTTGGTCCTGTAGATGAAAATTTTGAAACAGATGAAATGAATTATTGGATACTGAAACAAGAAGTGTTGTTTTTTTTTACTGGTAAATATCATGTTGTCTTTCGAGTTTCTCTCTACATTGTCACCTTCCAAATATTCTGCTCGACAGGCCGTCTGTCTGTCTGTATGTCTGTCTGTCTGTCAGTGTCTGACTGACTGGTGTCTGCGTCTGTATATCGCTGTGTCTGCTTTTATGTCTATTTATTCTTCTGTATTTTGTGTCCGTATTTCTGTCTGTCTGTTTGTCCATGTCTGTCTGTCAGTCTGTCTTTCTGTTTGTCTGTCTGTGTCTGACTGTCTTGTTTCTGAGTCTGTTTATCTCTAGTCTGTGTCTGCTTGTGTGTATGTCTATCTGATCTTCTGTCTGTCTTTATGTTTGTCCCCGTCTGTCTGTCTATGTCTGACTGTTTTTCACTGTGTTTGTCCAGCCCTGCCTGATTCTGTGTGCGTCTGTTTGTCCTTCCCAATGTCTGTATGTCCATCTGCCTGTCGTCTGTTTGTCTTTGTCTGTCTGTTTGTGTTTGCTGTGTCTGACTATCTGTCTCTGTATCTCTCTCTGTCTGATTCTGTGTGCGTTTGTCTGTGTGTCTGTATGTGTACTGCCGGCCTGTCTGTTTGTCTGTCTGTCTGCCTTTCTGTTTGGCTATCTATCCATCTACTTGCCAATATGTCTACCGTTCTGTAGGCTATTTCAGTAAATGAAGTGTTAACCATCGCCCGCGTACTCATTACTATAAGGGACATAACTGTAGGATTTAGATAATCGTTGAGAGAATTTTTGTGGTTGTCTCCCCTCAGCAGCTGGCGCGTTCCTTACTTATGAGTATCTGAAGCCCAGGTTCAACAAGATGTCATCTGAAATCAGAGAAAATGGTGTCTCAACTGCAATGGCAAGAGAGACGGAAGTAAAATAGATAATAAAATACATACAATCCTGATAGTTGGAGCAACAGCGAAGAAAGCATGCTAGTCATTCGGCCGCGGTACCGTTTGTATGAGTGGATTAGTGTATTTTCTGAGTCAGTGAATGAATGTGTGAGTGAGAAAGTGGGCAGGTGAGTCAGTGCACACGTAGGATTATCGAATTTAGAAGCATAGAAGACTTGTGAGGAGGACAGGAAGGAGGTGAGGAGCTGATTAAGGTCAGGTAAACTTTTTTCTGTGGAAGATGTAAAAAATCAATAATGGAAACCAGGTGGAGATGGACTTGGAAGGCGGAGGGTTAAAATAAGAAACAAAAAAAAAAAAAACTCATAGAGAATGTGTTTGTGTATATTTGCTATCGGAGAAATCTGCCGGGAAACAAAATCAGTGAAAATCCTAGTAGCTTCATTCTAGGTTTCCAGTATTTTGTTGAACGAAAGTAGCTCTGTCAGGACTGAGACGGTGGCTTGTAACTGCGAGGAAAAACAATTTGTACAAATCTGTTCTTAGTCTGTTGGTCTTAATTAATTTTACCTTCAGTTTTCACGTAGATGTTATGTCCACTCTGCAAGGACAGTTTTTCCTTTTGTTTTGGCCACTGTCATGTTCTACCTAACCTTGCCATGACCCACAGCTGCTTGTCTATGTCCATTCGCTCGTGACATTAAAACTGACATCCAGATCGTGAACGGAGGGACCAAGTAAAGAACATCCAGCACTGGCTAATCACGGAATCTACCAGACCAGCTTAGCTCTGAAGCATAACGGAAGTTCCTGTCCAGACACTGCTCACAAAGTCCCAAAACTGCAACAAATAACCGCAGTAAAACCTTTAGAAACAATAGCCGGCCATTAAAGGACTCACAGATGCATAAAACAGTTCTGGGCCTAGGACAGTCTTGGGCTGCCACTAATTTCCTTCTTCACCGACTGCCGGGTCCTCCGTCTTCAAGACAGTCCTGGATTAATAATTCATCCCGAGGGAAAAACGTTGATCAGATGGACTTCAATAATTGATGACGTAGAACGCATACGGCCCGGGTACCAAGAGAGGTAATCAGTCTTCTCGCGGAAGAACATCGCAACTTGTGCCATGTCTGCAAGGGCAGATAAGTGGTTTTGTGGTTGTAAGTGAATTAGCAAGGAAGAGAGAAACGGGAGGTGCTCACGGGAGACGTAAACTATACCACACGGGTCAGACTTCCGCACATGTATGATTCCTGGAGCTACTAGATTAGTTTTTAATGTCATTTTGTTCTGTTCGCCTCCCATCCTCTTGGTGTAAGGAGCTCTTCGGGTGAAAATGTCTTCTCCCTGTCGTTGTAGCTTAGAAAAAATGGTGTTTTTAATGACTAAATCTTTTGTCACTAACGAGTACATTGTGATCCCTAGTTAGTCGTATATTCCGCTAAAGAGTGGATTAACTCCCTGGCTGGTAATTCATTGTCACTGTGGTAGTATCCGTTTTCTGAATGTTTCACTCCGTTTGTTTCTGGAGTGATTAAAATGGTGGATTTAATCACGATTTGTTTTTAATGATGAAATAAATTTTAGTATTTGCCTTGGCGCACAACAGCCGATTTTGATGGCATTAGTAATTGGTTTGTGACGTCACAACACTGGGTTTCAATGAGATCCCAATACCAGATAATTGGCTGAATCTTTTTGAAACTCAATGACCATCCAACTGGTCGGCCGATTGTGGGCACAGAGGCTTTGTTGCTACGGTATTCCCATAGTTCTGGGATTTCAAGCAAGACCTGTGTTTGAAAAAAAGCAGAATGTGGCAGTCCCTGGCCATCTCGAGCGCTCTATTTTATCCTATATATTTCATACTATTTTTTTTTTCTGGCGTTACCAAAAAAGTATCATTTTAGTCTAGCTAATTTGGACATTAAAATTTGTCAACAATAAAATCTTAGGGTCTCGTTTTCACATTCACTTTTTAGACTCAGCGGACATCAGAACGTGAGCCCTTCGGCCTTTTGTTGTAGCAAGGAATTTGCCGGTTTCCAGCAATAAGCTAAAGAGGGTATTCCCGACATCTGGTAAGGTAGGTACATAGGTACTTCTCAAGTCACTTAGAGTGATCATGGTGGCTCCTCGTATTCTAGGAGAACGTATCTGCACAGTCATTTGTGTATGCTGAGATGGCTCTGTAGTCCAAGTTGGGACCTGCAGGGTCGCGAGCATACAGGGCATTGGATGTCTGCTGTTGTCGCGGGGATAGACTCTGCCTGGTGACGACCTTCTCTAGCAGCCTGGGCCTTGGTGAGGTGCGCCTCTTCAAAAGTCTCTGAAGCTTATCTTGCAATGTCAGGCCATTGTTATCTGTCTTTTGGCTGCCTGGACAAGGTCAGCAGGAGAGATGCCGCACCACCGAAGACTGTCTTTCAGGCTATCTTTGTAGCGTTTAGTAGGCGGCCTCTCCTTCTGTGAATCAGCAACTGTTTAGGAATACAGTGGTCATCCATCCTTATGACGTGCCCAGACCAGCGGAGCCCTGATTTCAGGATCATTGCCCCCATAGAGACAGGCTTTTGGACTTCTGTATTGATTATTTTGTCCTTCACTTAGGAGTAGGGCATGTAAAAACATCATGTGAGGCCGTTAAATTTGGACAGTTGCACAGTGGACAAGCAGGAAAAGTGAGGGGGGGGGGGTTGAAGTACTAGGTTTAACAGACAATGTATTTAGTTGTTGAATCCTCATAAATTTAATTATAAAACACTAACTCTCCAATATCCGAAATGTCAGTTATTTATCAGTGAACAATGGACGCAACTGGCGACAGGGAACCAAATATTCTATTGTTGTACACTGTTATCCAAAATGTCCTTAAGTGGAGCTTGGGTATACAATAAAAATGTGGTCCCATGTGATGCAGAAAATACACAGTTTTCAAAAGTGACGAATGTCATAGTGTGTTTTAGCCGCACCCTGTCTCCTTCTTTCTCTCTTTCTCTCCCCCTGTCTCAAAGATTCACACAGATTTGAATAGCTACGTAAAACTAGAAAACAACAGCATACAAAATACATATAAAAATAATAACAATAATAATATAAAAATAATAGTAATATTAATAGTAATAATAATTATTATGATTATGATTATGATTATGATTATTATATCCGTCAGGCAAAATGTTTAAGAAAGAAAGAAAAATCATTTTCATACCAAGAGTTATATAGAATTACAAAAATGACTGAAAACATTAACTCTGATTTTAAATTGGTAATTTTATTTTATTTTTTTTAAAATTGGATAAATTATGTTCTTTAGTGGTCACGCCTCAGACTGGTTTGTGATTGAACGTGTGTGTATTTTCTGTGTGTGCACGTACAATAAATGTGTGGTGGGAGTGGAGGTTTATATGACAGCTATTAAGACAAAGGTATTGAGGAGAGGCTAGATTCTTGAGGATCTGGCTGAGGGGGTGAGTGAGAGATGGGTGGATCGGCTTGAATGGAGGACTAGGGTGAGGTGGCTGGGTGGGTAAGTGAGTGAGAGGGATGGTGCAAGTGAGAGGTGGATGAGGTGAGAAGTAGTGGAGGCGGGGTGGGTGGATGGATGAGTGAGGAGCTGGATGGGTTTATGAATAAGCGAAGAGGTAAGGTGGGATAAGCGAGAGCCGGGGCAGATGGATGAGTGGATGTCAACTCAAATAAAATGATGTTGTGTGTCAACACAGCTTGACATGGAATAATAAATGAACGTACATGTCATTGATTTGATAAAGTGTTAAAATGTCGTGGGTAAGCTATGTGAATGAGTGAGCTAGTAAGTGTACGAGTGAGTGAGTGTGTGTGTATGTGTGTGTGTGTGAGTGAGTGGGATGATGGCTGAATGAGTGAGTGAGTGAGTGAGTGAGTGAGTGTATGAAAGTGGGTGAGCGAGTGAGCGAGTGAGCGAGTGTGTGTGTGTGTGTGTGTGTGAGTTAATGGGATGACGGATGAATGAGTGAGTGAGTGTTTGAAAGTGTGAGTGAGGGAGTTAGTGTGTGAATGAGTCAGTGAGAGAGTGAATGAGTGAGTGAGTGAATGAGGGAGTGAGTGAGTGAGTAAGTGACTGGGCGAGTAGGCACTGCCGTAACTAGATTTATTATTACTTAATGTTGTTTAGGACAAAAAGACATCGTGAGTCTCCAGGGAGTAGGCATTGAGAGATTCTCAAAACGCAGAGAAATTGCAAAGCTGTGTGGCTTTACGTGCAATACAAACATGCCAGTACAGCGTGTTCTTCATTCCAGTGGATCAGATAGATCATAATATATAAATGAGAGCTGCGGTATCTGATGGCGATGTTGGGATTGTCAGATGTGTGTGTATGTGTGCGTGTATGTGTGTAGGTGTGTGTGTGTATGTGTGTGTGTGTGCATATGTGTATGTGTGATATTCATAAATTCATAACAGAAACTAGATCACATTGGCCGTGGCGTAGGGGGATTCCCAGAGCCCCAGGGAAATGTGTTGTATATGTACGTCAGAATTAAAATGTATAAGCTGCTTTTTTTTAAACAGTATTATAAAAACCTCAGAAAAACTGTCCATTTTCTGTCTTCTCTTTTAGTGTGCGTTTCATTGTATCGTTTGGGTAGTATTTCTCACGCGAGGCTTTGCTACATGCAACTTTTTCTTTTTGCCAAATTTTGATTGTTTTTTTAACAGTGCCTCCAATGAAAAAAAAGACTTTTGCACCCTCCCCTTTTTGTACCCGGGTCCTCCCCCGCCCCCCAAAACAACAACAACAACAACAAACACTCCAGCACCCCCTCTCACTGCTACTGTCCTGCATAATGAGCACATCTAGATAATTTACAGAGAATTCGTCTTAGTATGTTATTAGTAATCTGTAGGTTGTCTAACCACTGACTTGGGGACCCTGAGATTTTGGTCCGCCCGCCGGGATATTAAAATCTGACAGCAGAATGAACCATCACGTAAGGTTGGTCAGCCTGTTTATTTCTTTCTTTGTGTAACCGTGGTCTTCTCTTTTTAAGATAAAAGTAAATTACTTGACCAAGAGCTGCTTTGAATAATTCGTATGAAATATTTGACAGTCTTTCAAGACAGTTCAAGTTGTCGTCGTTCTTGTATAATATTAACTAAGGTAAACGAAATAAAGAAGACAATAAAATTTCTCTTTGAAACTAGATGAAGTACCCGGCATTATCCGTGATAAGCCTGCGAACCCAGCTTTCAATCTCTCTCTCTTTTGGTCTAGAAAGCTCCCCATATTTTTTACAGTCTTACTATAGGTTTTATGCGCACCTGAGCGCTACGCACTCATTTCAGGGAGGGAAATTGCGAACACGGAATTGAACGCGTATTAATACATCGTTTCCGGTGCGGCGGGCTTACTGCAAGGAGCCCAAACAAAGATCATTGTATTTTACATTTTCACAACTTTTTATTTAAAGATACCTGAATCAACACAATCGGTCGATACAATAATGATTGGGATGGATTAATTTACACTAAGAAAATTAATTTTATACTTTTTGAAACTATTATTTAGACTGCAGCGTCGAGCAAAGAAATGGTCAAAACTGCACCACAATGAATTACTCCCGCCACAATTTTTTTTTTTAATACTAAGACTAACAATGGTCCAAACTTGTTACAATTGTGAAATGCTGAGGATCAACTCAAAACTTATCACTTTGGAATGTTAATTAGGCTTTGATGAACACCCTCAGCGGGGGATGTATGGAGAGCCCATTGTCCGGGCTAAGGTCATTCCTGTCTTTACACAGCTGGGGAGGAGTGGGGTGGGGGCGGGGGTTAGTCATACCACAGGTCATGGGTACTGTAGCTGGGTTGATGAGAAGGAGAGACAGAGACCAGAGAGACAGAGAGAGAGAGAGAAGGCAGACAGATAGACAGACAAACAGTCAGAGGGACTGATAACGATAGAGAGACCTAGACACAAAGAGGGAGAGACAAATTAGACATACAGAGAAGGGCGAAGGCTGGGATACAAAAGGGACAAAAAGAGAGGACAGGAAGAATAAAGATAAAGACAAGCATTCTTGCAAATAATGACAAGTTCATTCATTGGATTAAAAACTTGAAGTAACGGCCCTTTACCATACTCTCTTGCTATTGCTATCCCGTTTTTTTTCATCATTCCATCAGTCTCCGACAACAGTTACATTATCTCAGACACTGACAAAGATTTCAAGCCGTCAACTCATTTTCACTGCTTCAACATCCCCGCTTCAATCCCACTTCATTTCTAGATTTTTCTTTTAGCAAGTAGTAGGAAGAATTTACATGTACTAATAATGATCCCTGTCTGAGTCATCCTGCTTACACCTAGCGTACCTCTACTCTCTCCTTCCGACTCAACCAAGAACAAGAAGTTCAACCCCATGGAACAACAAAAGAATAACCTCACTATTCCTTTTACGTCGGATTATCACTAATGGGCATTTAATGCAAGTTTTGACATCATAGGATGTGGGAGGGTGGAGACAATCCTTTCCTTCCTGGTAGTTTTGAACAATAGACTTACAACCCTCAACGGAGATACAACTTCAAGTTCCCGGCGTCATTTGTCAGAACTATCATCATAAAAGAAAAACTCTGTACCAAACTGATCAGTCAACAACTAACAGGAATGTGACCCCTCCTTGCATCGTTCCTCACTCACCGCCATCCTTCACTTTTCATCATAAGCCCCGCCCACTCCTTTTCACCCTCACAACTACATCTAACCATGGGCCAGTTGCCTACATCCCAGGGAGCCCCACGCTGTGAAAGCTACCACACCCTCACCATGACTCTTCACCACCAACGCCACGGCTCCTTTAACCTACCAAGGCCGGAATGCTAAAATGTTCATACTTGTTGCTATTATTGGGTGTGATTATTGCTGTGATTGCGAATGCTAAAACAAGTTGGACCCCTTAACTTTCTAATGGGCAGTGTACCCTAACTGGAGTACATTGCCTGATATCCAATAACCTTTGTTTGAAACAATTTCCAATTCATCAACAAAGATATTTCGTGATAAGTATTTCTTTACCTACATTCATTTGAGCACTATAAATCATTGCTGTGAGTTAAGAATTATTATTATTATTATTATTATTATTTTAATCGATCTAAAATATGTCTGGTATTAAGGGGTTAAAGCAAGCAAATAATATTAAATGTCGAAAAATGACTCACTGCATTAAACAATCTCACAGTGGACATTACAAAAGAATATTCATTACTATACATTGTAAGCTCGGAAGGGGTTAAGACATTCAAGCTTAAATCTCAACCAGGACCAGAAATTCACCCCTTCAAAAAGAACACCAAATTCTCTTTAAGGCCTTGAGAGCCAAGCGTCGACCTACCCACCGCTGCTAAACTCATAGCTAGACTTAATTAGAGGCTACTGAATTATCTACCCTTGAAACGGTCGCGCATGGACGATAATCCGCCTAGAACGTTTGAACAAATCCGCGTCTTGGGCCTTTTGGCTTGCCTGGCTCGTGACAATCCTTCCTGGGCCAGGGCAAACGAACAAATACCTATAATTAAGTCCAGGGATTTGCTAGTGTTGAACGCCGCGGTAGAGCGTCGGATGCTTGGGTACACTTCAAAAAGGACTGAGGTTACTGCACTAAAACTACGTTTACCTCTGGAGTGGACCTATGATTATACACGTTACCCTTTGAAGTGCTGTTTGTACAGGTCTATCGTTTACACAATAACAATAACAACTTGATTTGATTTCAGTATACTTTGTCACCCTTACGCCAACCAGTAACTATTTCCAGGTATTGTGTACATCATGAAACTAATTATAGTCGTAATGAATGTTTCGTGTCCTAAAATTATTCTTTTTAATTGGAAATACTCTCATAAGCACCCGGTCACATAGACAAGTAAACTCTTTCCGCCCTCTAATTCAGCGTTCGGTGACGTAGTTTGGCATGAACTTTAGAAATTCAAGATCTAGATGGTCCCAATGTTCCGATTTTGATCTAACCTCAGGAACTCTAATTCCTCATTTTTTCACGAGGTACACGTTTCAACAAATAATTTTGAACAACCATAATGCCTCCAGAGATGGCCAACGTAAAAAGAGGAAACGGATTACTGTGATTGAATGGCCATTCTAATCATACATTGTTATTCTGGATATTTGAACAACTCGGAGATTGGCAGTATTCTCTTTTTTTGTGCTTTTTTCTTTCAGCATTATGTAGCCTCCGGTGCAGCATCACCGATCCCTATCACTAACCCTGACCTAAACCTGAATAAATATTCCACAAACAAAACTCGGATATGACTAATTCGGCAAAGAAATAATGGCCCGTGCTCGAGCTGTAAGAAACCTGAGTGCTCAAATATATTACAAATCCGGGCGTTGCAATCATTCGTTAATAATGTAAAAATTCACTCATTGTGGCATTGTTTCAAATTAAAGAGATATTGTTTTAACGCAACATACAAGTCAGCACATGACTATCTGTTCCAGATTTTGTTTCACACATTGTTTGTAAAATGAGCACAACAGTTATATCAAAACACACCATGAAGGCAGCTCACTTCTTTGGGTTTGACTTTCTTTTATACGTTTTTGTCTTTCTATCGATATTTTGATTCCCTTTTCTGATAATCCTCGCAATGGGAACACGACATGACGACATGCACTCTAGGGAAAACATTATTTGAGCTAGATTATTTTGAATCTGGTTGTCAGACATTACTAAAAACTTTAAAAAGCAGAATGAAGCTAACCATGAGATATCCATGATTAAGAGAAAGTTTTCACCGATATTACCTGTGTGGGTGTCGGGCTTAAAACAGTAAAGATTACAGCGTGGTGAAGGAAATTCAACTCTTTAATGTAACCTGAAAAATCCATCCATCCATGCATCCATCCACCCATTAAAAAATCTTTTGCCTCTGGAATAATAATGCATATTATTATATTTAAGGATATCCACACATTCGCTACGACAGACACACACATTCACAACTACAAACATAATTAACTCACATAAATTCACACAAACAAACAAAACACAGATTCATCCATACATAAGCAATGAAAACCAAATCACCCAGGTTATCATAACAAATGTGAGCACAATGCGGAGAAGGGTGGGGGAGAGAGACGCCCATGGTCTATTTTCTCTAAAGAATTTCACTAGAAACTTAAGCTTTGAAATTACGCTTCATCTCACCAGCCCAGGCAAGCCATAGATCGTGATAACCAGCTGTCAGAAAAACTTCAGCATGTGCTCGCAAAATCGAAAACTAAATAAAAACAAAGAAAACAAAACACAATATCATCAGCATCACGTGACAAGGAAACACTCACGTACTCAAGTGGGTGAAGCAGAATTTTCCAGAAGTAGAACGCATTCTGGTATCGACAACTTGGTCCTCTGTCTTTTCTTCATTTTCATAAAATAACAATATCAGTCGCCTTGAATGTAGGCGGCTGCCCCGGGAATGAACACGTAATTGGAGTGCAATAGTACTTATCTATGGACAAACAAACAAACAAACAACAAGAACAAAATAAATTTAAAAGAAAGGGTAATTAACTGAAGCAGATCCATTACACAGTAACCATCCAGATCTGATACCAGTAAACACAGATTTATCTAGGGCAGTCCTGGGTACCTCAGCTACTGCGTTAAAAAAACGTGACTGTTCACCTTGTATCACCCAGACAGATTCCTTACCAAAAAATATGAATGGTGCCAATCTGACCTAAAATGGTCAAATGAATGCAAAACTATGAATGAAGACCACAGTGAGTACACAAAAAATAATAACTAATGTGAATTTCAGAAATGAACTCGGTGCCGTAAAAATCGGACAGCCAGGTTATGCTGTAATAGAGCTTCTTATTTAGCATGTCAACACCTTCTTAGGACAGAATACCATCACCTCGACCAATCTCAAACCATTTTGAGAGCATACTTCCTGATACCTTTACCGTTCTGTCTCATCAACCAGTGAAAAAGACATACAAAAGGCGTGTGGAAAGGGTGAAAAAGGCGGATATGTACAGCCAGTGAAAGACATTATACCACGCTTGAGTTATTCCCCCTGCTCATAGTGACTTCACCAGCAGACGTTTGCATTTTCTGCCATAATGGTGCATCTTCATTAAACAAAGCTATTGACTTAGATGAATGAAACTCACGGACAGGTTACTTAGAGTATATTCTGCATGGCATGCTCGAATAGGAATTGTGCAAGCAGGCAAGACAGTAAAGCCATCTAGATTTGTGTTTGCCCACAGAAAGACAAGTGTATCTATAAACCTCCTACATCCAGCAGGGATAATGTTTGATTTATTTGTTACTTAAGTAAAGGATATTTCTGTTACATCAAATCAATTCACTGTTCTAAAAACTGTCACTTATTATGCATTAATTTTAAAAGAGTTTACTAACATTAAAAATGGATAAAGGAATTTTAGAAGGAATTTACTTCATCTACAAGCATCAAATCCTCAAAAGAATCTCCAAATGATCTCCTGACAGAGAACACAAAATGAGTGAATGATTATGTTTTTCATTTGGGGAAAAAGGGAAAAAAAAATTAAAATATTAAAACGGCTTCCAAATACGACCCACAGTGTGTACGTGCTGAGATCATGTGTGGGGGTGGACAAGGTGGTCTAGAGGCAAGGTGCTCGCCTCTCATGCCAAGGGTCAAAACCCGGGCAGTGCAGGCATGTTGGAAATTGGATTGGGGGGTAGGATCGAGTACCTAGTCTTCTCGGATAAGGACGAAAAAATTCGGAGGGCCCGTGTGCAGGATGCGCACGTTAAAGATACCTTGGCAGTTGGAAATCGTAAAGAGCAGGCCGAAAGGCCGCTGCCCGGGCAAAATTTAAAATTGAAATTAATAGATTAAAATTTATCCATATCACCCCCCCCCCCCCAACCAGCAACAACAAAATTTATTATTCATTATTAAATATATATTGTTATTAATAAATATTCAAATATTATTTGAGTTGTGTGTTGTGAACTGATGTGAGTTGTGAACTGTTGTGAGTTGTGAACTGCGTCTAACAGGCTGCATTACAATTTGCTCTGAGATAGAGAGAGATAGAGAGAGAGAGAGAGTGAGCGAGACAGGGAGAGAGAAAGAAGCAGTGCAGTGTGTTGAGCGCTTCGCAGGCGCTCCATTCTGCTCTGTGGTTGACATGCTGTTTCTGTAAAGCGCATAGAGCATTTTAAATGGATATGCGATATATAAATGCTATACATTATTATTATTATTATGTTCAGCAGCATTATATTCACCAACATGCTCTTCAACTTTGACTCATCAAATCCTTTACTCTGAAAGCTTTTCGGTTTCTAGCTCATACATTGTAGTTTCAGATTGTCAGTCTGCAATGCCATTTATTTCTACAATTCTTGTGTCACTACATTAGTGGCTTTTTTTTTTTTTTTTGATTTTCTCGTTCATTATGTGAAACAGAAAAAAAAATGCTTTAACTCTGGTGGTTTGTTAAGCGAAGTTTTTCAATAGCAAGGGAAGACAAGTCTACCAACGACAGGTTTTCATACATTAATAATAGGCCAAAACAAAAACAATTCGTTCTGTATGTTTATCTCTTGTGGGGAGTTATTAGATGTCTATAGTTTGGGTGATCCCACGTCAATAATGGGACATGTCAAGGTCGCTATTGATCAGCATTCTGGGGACTGGAGAAGAATAACTGGAGATTACATTTAAATTGCATCATTTAAAATGATTAAGTAGTTACTTGTGGGCATATATGTTTACCTGTAACGCACATAACGTAACTGTCTGATGAGCCGGACTGTCAGTTTACTTTTCTAACTAATGGAGTTTTCATCCAACCTTTTCTCCACTCCATGAATGCCGCTGATCTCTCAGTTTGCAGAAAAGGAAGATACTTTTGTTGTAATTTTGGTGTTTTCTGCACAGCCAAACCGCATAATACTGTGACTTTGTCAACTTGAGTACAAACATAGATTACTTGTTGCAGCAGATTCGCCAGAAGAGATATCCGCACCATCTGTTCCATTCGTCGGAAGTTGTGTAAACAGACTCGGTCTTTAAAAGAATGCAGGATATAAGCAATTTGTACACGCATTAGCAGTTTGTGACTGCCTTACATGTGATATAATATGCTAAACGCAGACAACTACATCCACTGAACATAGGGAAAAGAAGGCAGCACTTCATTTTTGCAATTTATTGACAGTAAATCATTATTCTTTTCTCTTCTCTTTTAATGTTTTCTCCAGGCGCTCACATTACGTAACTTCCGTGTGTGGAAATACATGATAAATATGAGAGAGAGAGAGACACACACACACACACACACGCACACACACATACACACACACACACACACACACACACAGAGGGAGAGCTTGAAAGCGTGTGTATGTGTTTTATGTCTGTGTGTGAGTGAGACAGACAGAAAGACAGTCAGAACCCATTATTATTTTCTTGACTTTGTTCAAAGCAAAACTGTAACACCATAGGCACATGTAAAACACACACATAAACACATAATTATGCGCACACACAGACATAATATTACATATCATCTTAATACACGTATACAAAGCAAAACTGCAGCATGATGCAAATTGCCCATCTAATTTACTATGCCAGACAATGGCAACCTACCTAGGAGGTAAAACTCTGGATAGGAAATAAATTCCCGTGAACTTTTAATTTTTCCGTATATTACATTGAATGATAATTATGTATTTTAAATATTTGGCCAACGGATTCGGGGTAACTCAATGTTTGGTTCTGAACTTGGCCAATATTGGGGGGGGGGGGGGGGGGGGAAGGGGGGGGGAAGGGGGGGGGGGTCACTTAAAATGGATTCAACTTATAATCTACAGGTCGAAATCATGAAACTGACAAAAATACTCAATTAGACAATTTTGACCCTGTTCCCATTTTCTCAGAGCCTCCCCACAACCCCTCCCCACCCCTATATGCCCTGAAAAAGTAATTGTTTAGTCAAAAATAAGAACCTGTTCCAAATAATAATACGACATTTGTCACCAGATAAATGTCCCTAAAGTGGAACACTGGGTTCTAGGAGGTTAAATTAACCTGAATAATACTGTCATGCTGTTTCTGTTAGTATATAAACATAGCTGGCGGTATTACATAGTAATATTACTTTGACTACATTCACCAGGACATTAACAGATTTTATCTAACATAACTACCACTGACATTATTATTCCAGTATTCACTGGAAGTCATCAAATCATTTCTGTTTAATAACCAGTACTTTTATTACACGTTCACGCCATCTCTACAGCTACTATTGCTCACCTCTGGCAGGGCCGGAGTTTAGATCTCGAGTGTCCGGGGAGCTCCAGGTAAACTGCACGGCAAATCACCATATTAACACATCAAAGTATGTTTATTGCATGTAATTGGAACTGACAAATTATATGCACATAGAAAGGTCAAATTACAATGACTTAAAATATATTTGAAGTACAAACACATGTAAATACATGCCAGCAAAACTCCAAGTCGATTTTTAGATAAGACAGACAACCTGCTCTTGTCCACAGCATCCGCTCCGTTATTTTTACTGAAAGTGATAAATGAAAAAAAAACGATCTTTGCCTCTATAGATGTGGGAAGCGGAACGGATGCTGTGGACAAACTAAGTAACTAAGTATTTTTTACATCATTGTCCGAAAAAATAGCGGAGCGGCGCGGATGCAGTGGACAAGCATGTTTTACACCATTGTCCGTAAAAATGGCAGAACGGAGCGAATGCTGTGGACAAGCGCAGTACAAAGGATACAGCTATGCTGTTATGTACTCCTTAGCTTCCATTTGATAACAATGGCTGACACAACAATTTACACATTGAAGTTAAACTCATTATTATATTTGTATACAGATTGAGGGGGGGGGGGTCCTTCCAGCAAGGGACGGGGCGGGGCGGTTCAATTGCTCCCTTCGCTTCTTCCCCCTATAAATCTGGCCCTGACCTGAGGGACGACAAAGATGATGTCATCAAACAACAGTAACAACTACTGGTTTCATTACTTTCCCGACTGATGTTTAATTCCGTTGTCATCTTGATTACAACCGTTAGACGTACTAAATAAAATATATCAATAACTGGCACTACTAGAATTTTACAATCATTACCACCACCACTACTACTACTACTATTGCTACATTTAGTAAAACAAGCAGTAAAACCACTGTTCTTGTTTCATGTCTATAATCACGACTGCCACATTCAGGAACATTCTTAGCAATAAGAATTCCAAATAAGACTAAAATGCAATATCCTGCCATCACCCGGGGAAACAGAACAAAATATAAAACTATTAAGAATCTCACTGAAAACACAGTTAAGACACTAATGTTGTTGTTGTTTTTTTCAACTGTGTTGACAGTCGCGTGAAAATACGTGAGTTTAGTGGGCAGACTCATTAACTACGACAGTGTAGTACCCTCGCTAGATCTCTGATTAAGTCATAAAGGGATTTTACTCCGTTGTAAATAAGGATTCATTCAGGGGGAGACAACATTGATTTTGTCCCCATTAATGACCACCAGGCTAGACCAGGCATCGTTTCTCTCGCGTGCTCCCCAAAGATCTGCTTATGTTCAGGTGAGTTCGCTGTTTGCCTGAAGGTGAGCGTAGGTGTGCCATTCAATACCTGCGTGTTACTGTTAAATCAACCAGTTGTTTATTTCTTTATAATTTGAAATCTGTCCAGGATTTCACACTTACACACACGCATACACACAGAGCGACTGTATTTGCGATCATAATTTATGTACACAAATATACTTGCTTGTTTTCATTCCTCTCGTATTATCTCTCTCTATTCCTTCACTAAAAGATATATCTCGCACTCACCCACCCGACATTCAAGCTTTTCACTGTTTCATCTATCCACCCAACCTCCCACTCCACTGGCTTACCCATATATATGTGGATATCAATCCATCTATCCACTTGTCCATTCATCCATCCACCCTCTCTTCGCCTGTTAATCTACATATCCACCTACCAACTACACAACCAACCTTCCGTCCATCCGTCTATCCATGCCCCTGTCTGTCCAAGCATCCATTCATCCAAGCCGAATAAGATTCAAAATGTATCCCTATCTCACTCTTCCCATCCATCCAAGTTCCATAAGATACGGAATTCACCTCTTCCTCCCTCCTTCCATCCCTCCATCCACCCACCCTCTCAGACTAATAACCATAGACATGACTTATCACATATTATCACGCAAACCTGGCAAAGATCAGGAGGACAGAGACTGCTAAAGTATCAGTTGCCAGAAAAGTAGGCAGAGGCTTCTGGTGGTGACATTAGCTGTGATGTATTTCGAGGTAATTTGCCGTATTGTTGTATGCGATATTTCGCCGATTTTGGGGTTTTGTCAAGAAAGTGGTTCTCCCACCCCTAATTTTATCATGTATAAGTGTCATTCCAATCGGTTAAAAACTTTTCCAAATATGTGTTTGTGACGTAACGGTGTACGCTCTTTAGCCGTTTTGCATACCAAACTTCAATCCTTATTTTCTCGAAAAACGGTAAAAATGCACATGCAACAACATGGCGAATACCCGAAGATTTGTTTGTGTAGGCAGAGGGTGTTAGATTCCAGTAAATGAAACTCTTTGTAGATAGAGGCATGATTTTTTTAATGTTAAACAGTGGTGCTGGCTGCAGGTCCCGGGGAAACAGACCTGGAGATGATTATATCTACGGAAAAAGCATACCCGAGATACACAATACCAAGACGAACGATTCCTTCTCTCACTATAATGTCCACAAATTCCACCCATATAAATAAGGTGGGTCCTAGTCTTTTTCGTTCAATTATGAAGGGGTGTGATGAGAATTGTTGCATTGTTGACATCGATGATACGCGGTTAAGTCGACGAACGAGAATATGAAGAATTGATTCGTCTCCGTGTCCTGTCCCTCGGAGCATACTCATGAGCTTGACCTGCTGTGTTGAGTGCACTTGGATTATTTCTGCTGTAATCACCATGTGTTTAGAGCGTTCAGTGTGTGTGCACGTGTGTGTGATTGTGTCTGTGTGTTTGTGTGTGTGCAATATGCATTTATTTTGACGAGTGTGTGTAGGCCTGTGTATGGCTGTGACTGTGTGTGTGTATGGGTGTAATTATTGAGTGTGTGTATGTGTTTGTGTGTGTGTGTGTCTCTCTCTCTCTCTATGTGTAATCGGGTAACCCCGCGAGCCTCCAGGCCTTGGTCGCGTGAGGGAGCCTATTATCTTGATTTCTTGTGCTGAGAGAAAATTAATAACGGCATATTCTCCGGATGATGATGATGACGATAATGATGATGATGATGCACATAATATGCGATGGAAGAATCTTGCCCCCGGAAGGGCCCGCATGTCGAAAGATGATCGCTCACCTAGAAAACATGCATGAGAAATCAAACGGACAGGAAAGCCAAACTTTTGAACTCAATACTTCACTGTTACTGAAGAATAGTTTTGTTCTATTCTTGTCACCCATGTTCAGATTATAAAAAAAAATAAAATAATAACATTGATAATAATCGACAACGAGGAAAATTCAATCCGAGACACAGTATTTAATCCTCAGCTTAGCAAGTCTGTCACGGATTCGATAACTGACCGCTAGTTCATTACTGTCACCAAAATGGGTTTTATTCAGTGCATTCTAATTTTTGGACAACTATGGAAAACAAAATTGGTTTATAATGCGAATTTGCATCCAGTCAGTCGATCAAGCTGGGTTTTTTTTTTTTTTACAAAATCTTAATAAGATATGCAAAGCGGGCACGAGAGTTGAGGTGTGTAGTTTAAGTTATAACTGAAACGCTTGCTCCTAAAACCCCACTTACTCACGGAATTAATATTGCACATTCAGAATAAAGAAGAAAAACAGGAGATATATTATGGACAAGAGGCAAAAATATTCACAATAGGCGAGATCTACTCTAGCAAGTTAGTGTTAATTTCCTAAAATGTTACTCTGGCTTTTTTGCCAAGAAAATGGTTTTTATGGTCAACTGGTCCAATATCATTAATAGTGACTCTATTCCTAACTCTAACCATTCCAGAATAATTTATCGTGTAAACAAAATAGGTTGTATAGGTCCACTGGCCAAAGTAATCACTGCCTCATAAAATAAATAAATAAATAAGATAAAAGTCCGTCAGTTTTTTAGTCTTCTATGGGGTCAACTAAAGGGCTGTCAATGGACGATCTTAAGGCCTGTGTCCACTATTACGATATCAGAATTCTGATTTCCCCTCAAAACTTTGCAGAAAGTCCGTTGCGTTTACACAATTACAAAATCAGAACGAAACTGCGTGCTTTCTGCTTTCTGTTCTGATTTCCCCTCCGAATTCGAAAATAGAACTGTTTCTATTTTCTGTTCTGATTTCGGAATCCTTGACCCAGCTTTAAAATGGCGCTGAGGCTAACAGTGACGGAGAACTTCATCTATTTGTTCGAATATGAACCAGTCTTATGGGACACAAAATCTTCTAATTATCAGAATAAAGATGCCAGGAATGCGGCCCTGGAACGTATTGCAAGAGCTCTTGGGCTAGAAGAAAACGGTAAGTTCATACATCAATCATGAATTAGGCAGCACCTATCTGTGTCAGTTTTCGGACTGTCTTAGTTTTCGGGAGTGACTTTGGTTGTGTTAGAATTGTCATTACAGTATTGTATTTGTGGGTATGACTGATTGCCTAAGTATGAATTATGCATTGTTCTTCAGTGAAGAGTGTAATTAAGTGCTTTTTTAAATGGTTTTGACCCCGTATCATGACTAGTAGTAGTAGACTCTAGTAGTACTAGTAGAGACGAGCACGAGATCTAGATCTAGTTACTGGATAGATCTACTATCATCTAGCAGGAATACACGAGTGTTGGACAATCATTCTCGTAACTACCTACTTCGTGTGACTTGTGCTGTGCTACGATCCCACTGCTTTGCTGATACAGTATAGCTCCAACCAGTAAACAAAAGCATGAACAACTATTGGGGCTCTTTCAGCAGATCACCAGATGGACAGATTGACCATCCACCACCCCAGGAGAAGGAGTTCATGTATTTATAAACGTCTATCCCATCCAAGGCTGGGTTATTCCATCAAGTAATGCTTTTCTTAAAAGTGTAGGAATGAAGATGCAACTGCTTTAAGTTTTTAAACTTTTCAATAAATAATTCGGCACATAAACCTCATTATATTCTTGTGTATTATCGTTACAGGAGATGCTGTCAAGTCAATAAAAGAGCGAATAAAGCAACTTCGCAGTACATTTACAAAAGAGCTGAGGGCTGTTCGTGACAGCAAAAGAAGTGGAGCCGGAACTGCCGATGTTCATGTGCCGAAGTGGAGGTGGTTCAGCAAACTGCATTTTCTTGAGCCACATGTGTCAATCAGGAGCGGTCTAAATAATTTAAATGTATTGTAAGTAGCATTGATCCAGAATGTTTTTTGCTCCACCTGAATGGTGCGTGCTTTCGATGTCGTCAGCGCTAATGTGATGTTCAGCAAATCCATTGTTTATTTGTGATACCAAATCTTTATTAACGTGGTTCTAGCTAGAACAATACCAATTTGTGTGATGAATTTACTAAGATTAAACTTAAACGACACTTCTCTGTCGTATGTATTTCATTTTTCACTGAGAGATTTTAGTTCATATTTAACTGAAACAAAGGAGTGAAATAAATTCTAATTTGTTTATTGGAGCTATCATATAGTTGAACATGAAACCCCCAAATGTGTGGCTTTTGAAAAAAAACATCAATGAGGTATCTTTAGTTTTCTCTTTTAATTTTTTTCTTTGGGCCTTTGTTTTCAAAACGTGTAATGAAAGTTGCTAATTCTGACAGACTTTATTTTTATTTTGGTTATTGTGGTTAAGTTAGTACGTCATGTATGTTATCAAATTTAATGAGTTTGGGAACTGGATATAAAATATGTTATCTAGATCTAGTCCCATGATCTGGATGTGTGTCATTATTGTCATGTATTGGTATTTAATGTATTGTAATTTAACGCTGTGATTTTGGTAAACAGTAATCTGGACCCTTGATATAAAATAATTTTTGGAGATTCACAAACAACAACCAACTTTGTACAAATTAGTATAGTTTTTAATACATTATACAGAACTTAATACAGGACATAGAGTGGCAAAAGATTAAAATAGAAAAATAGAAATAACTCACTGTCTTGGCACAATTTGTTAAGAATATGAAGTTCACCATTTTATTACTTGAAAAAAAACAATTTAAAGCAAAAAAAAAAAAACACTTGACTTTTTGGCATGCTTACATTTGCACACACAAGGCAATTTAGCAGTCCCGAAAAGATATACTAGACATGTAAATGTGGGCAGAAGAAAATTTATTTATTCTTTGAGGGAAGGTTAAACTGCCATTGCACACTGCCAACACTGTTGAAATAATTGGCAAAAATCTCTCTCACACCTCTTGCATCAGCCCCACTCCTGTTTCCTCCTTGACTTTGTATGCATCTTAAATTATTATCATTAAGCTTATGGTCTATTCCTGTTGAATAAGCCATATCCATCTCCTTCATCAGATAATTATGAAGGGCAAGGGCTGCCAATGTTACATTTGTTGCCTTTTCAGGGCCCAGCGAAATGGTCGTTTGAAAGACTGCAAACCGCTGTACCATGATGCCAAATGCATTTTCTGCGCAGCGGCGCGCCCTTGATAGCCTGTAGTCAAAGATGCGTCTCCTTTCTCTTTCCTGTTGTGGTACATCATACCTCTCGGGAAAAGGTTTCAGCAAATAGGGTTTAAGTGGGAATGCATCATCACCCACAATTACAAACGGTGACGGACAGTCAGTCCCTGGGAGGGGCTTGGCAGGAGGAACATGTAGGGTTCCAGTTTCCAGTCGTTTAAAGAGTGGTGAGTCCCTGAAGACTCCAGCATCCCCCGATCTGCCATTGGCCCCCACATCCACATAAATAAATTTATAACTGCTGTCAACCAGTGCCAACAGAATAATACTATGAAAATGTTTGTAGTTATAGAAGACAGAACCTTGTCCTGTTGGTGCCTTCAGAGCTATATGTTTCCCATCAATGGCCCCTAAACAGTTGGGAAAGTTCCACCTCCTCTCAAAGCCTTCAGCAATTTTCTGCCAGTCTTCCTCTGTCCGCGGAGTCTGTGAATAAAGAATATAAAACTGTATAGTGTAATAAATTGTATTTTTATTGTTGTGGGTGGTTTTTTTTGTTTTTTTTTTCAAAGCTAACCATATTAGATCTACAATGTATTATTTTATTCAAACCAAACATTAAGAATGGATGACTTTCTATTTCCAGCCCCCTGCACAAAATCCCACCACCAGTCAAGCTATCCAACAAGACAGTTTGAATTTAGGAGAGAGTGAACCTTCACCTGCGGGGTCATCCCCACTCCTTTTTGGAGAGGACATAGTGTCTACAATGGCCATCACGAATGAGGAGGGGGATATTTTAAATCTTGAGACGACTGGTGAGGGAGCAGCTACTCCAGGCAAGACAAGAAAAAGGCAGCGGGAGCCTTCTCCCGATTACGCGACTGAAATTTTAAAAGAGATATACCAGAAAAGGCAGCAGAAGGCACAGAATAAGTCATCCAGACATTATTATTTTGCAATGGACATGTGTGTCCAACTTGATGCCATGGACCAACGAAAGGCCATGGCATTAAGAAGAGAAATTACGAAGCTCATGCTGGAGTACACAGCTGATGATGCTGAGTAAGAAAATTAAAAATTGAACATTGACAAGATTGCTATTTGAGTCATTTTGTTTCCTAGCTACATTTGTTTGTTGTTGTTTCTTTTTTTTTTCAATTTTCTCTGCCAGTTTCTTTTCCTTTCTTTTTCTCACCTTCCTCACTTTTGATGTTGATGGTCTGTGAGTGTGAGAGTCTCATGTGACAAGACACACTGTTATTGTTAGTAGTATTATTTGGCATACAGGTTATCTCTTGGGAATATTATGGTAAATGGTAGTTACAATAAAGTGAAACTGATGTCATTTTCCCTCTACCATTGCATTTTATACAATATATATTCAAAAAAATAACATTCAATAAACTAAAAACATTATAGCAAGGCTCATTGACAAACATAATTATTTCAAGTAGAAGTGATATAAAGTATTACTTGATACTGCTGAGAGTGCATTTTCTGATAATTTTTTTTCTAAAAGTAAAAGGTAAAAGATATGCCCTTCACATAGAACCACATACCTGAAGATACTTCTCTTTTAGGACATCATAGATTGCAATACATGTTTCATGCACTATCCTGGAAATTGTACATGGAGGAATCCTGTATAAATATTGCAGATTGCGAAACTTGCTGCCTGCAGAAAAAAACAACAACAGAAACATGCATGAAACTGAAGAAATAATCAGATATTTTGCAACAACAATTTATGATTATGACTATACTCTAAAATAAATTAATGTCATATCATTATTTACACGAACAAATTAACAAACGGACTAAATCAAACTGCATTAGGCAGCCACATACACTGAGTGTTTACCTGAGGCCAAAAAACTCAGAGTCAGTGCCAGTCGCTCCCCAGGTGGTATTGCTTCCCTCATATGCGTATTTTGTCGCTTGATGAGAGGTGTTACAAGTTCCAAAAGCACTTCAAAGTGGCACAGATCCATCCTCAGAAACGAGGTGTATGTGGGTGGGTCTTCAGCAGCCAATTCCTTTAAAAGATTGGTGTAAGCACCATAGTTTTCACGACGCTGAATCCATGGACGAACCCATACACTGCGTCTTCTTTTCTTCTTCTTTTGCCGTGATTCGATATGTTTCAGGGCTAGCAGAGTCTCAAATAAATCGTCATCATCACTGTCAGAACTGTAAGCGGACGCCATTTTGGAGCTGTTATTCTGATCAGAATTCTGACATCATAATAGTGGACACACCCTCCGAAATCAGAACAGAAATCAGAAAGTTCAGATTCTGCATCTGACTTTCTGATTTCTTCTCCTGCAGAATTCTGATCAGAATTCTGATATCGTAATAGTGGACACAGGCCTTTAGGGCGAGGACAGCCAGTGAACTTGTGTGGTAACTTAGTTACTGACCTAAATTAGAGAACTCGAAAAACAAAATCGTTGGGAAAAAGGTTTGGATATTCTTGAAGATGTAGGGAATTATTAATGTAGGCAGAAATGGCTTTGATGTATCGCCGCCTAAAATGGAGTTTCATTTTGCTTCTTTCAGAAATTATCATATTTTAAACTTCCTGAAAAATGAGACTGTTGGGTGCAAGGTTTGGACAATCTTGTTTATTAATTTAGCGAGCAATGACTTTCATGTATGGACGTCTATAAATGGATCGAGTTTCATCTTTTTTTCTTGTTCAAATTATCATATTTAGATCTCTTGAGGTTTTCTGTCTTCCTATGCTTTTTCCAAATGGTCAAATTTCAACTAATTGATTGCATAATTATTCAGTCCTTCATTTATTTGTTTGTTTTTTACTTATTTATTTAACGAAAGCCGAAGTCAAAATATTAAAATACATTTGTGAAAAGTATTTAATAAATCATGAATCATGACAAAATGTGTAAAGAATTCCGAAACTTACTGGAATGCCCAAAAACAACACAGGGTACTTAATTTTATAATCTGATAACCACAAAACAAAGATCACATCCTGCTTGAGACAGATTATACCTGTCAACCCAGATTTCAATGCTTCAAGAACATTTCTGCATTTTTGTTTCATCTTTTAGACACTGCGGAGCCAAAGAATTACGAAACTTTCCCTCCCCGGGTCAGGTTGTCTCTGTCATTTGCATTTATTATATTCATAGTGTAAGATCGTAAATCTTAATGAGAAAGCAACATTTTTACCTAGCATCAATGAAAAAGATTTTGGTTTATTCATTCGTTCCTTTACTTATTTTTAGTTTTCGGATGGAAAACGATAGGGAGATGAAGAAAAACAAAAATCTAAAATCTCTGTTCAATGATGGATCAGCAATCTGGAAGATGGACAGAACATTATTTCATTTCTAAAAGCATTCATCATTTTTTTTTTCTTGTTGCAATATTCGTGAGTTTGTCAGTCTGTGTGTTCGGCCCTCTGACGTTTCCATCTATAGGCTGAGCTATCATAGCAGTGTCTGAATAGATCCACTGTTATGTTTCAGTCGCTTGTCTATATCCATCTATACTCAAATTCTCATGTGAAGAAATTTATATCCATCTTAAATGACAATAACCATTCCCTGTATCATCAAATTTCTAGATCATCCAAGAACAACAGAATAATGCGCGTGAAAGTAAACAGGGAGAGATACAGAAGATCGTTCTTGCCCTCCGCAAATCGCCCCAACAAGTCATTCTAACAATTATACGCCACATTTCACCAAGGTTCTTTACCATGTCACTTCATGTATGCCTGTTACTGAGTTATTGAGTTGTGTTATGCTTCTGCAATGATCGGTGGATATGTGAACCATGTATTATGCTGTTAAACGATCTGTGAAAGAGAATTTCGATCACGAGATTACAAAGTGTATCTTATCTTATCTTATCTCATCTTATCTTATCTTCACCAAAGAGGAACCTTTCAGAATGATATTACAACACGCCTTACCCTTCCCCTCTGTGAATAGCAAATGTACAAACTTTCAAATTTTATAATAATTCTTAGTGAGAATTGTCTTCAGAACACAAAAGTGTGATACTCGTCCTCGTGTCACACACAAGCTGGATTTTAATGTTATCATTTTAGTTCTTTAACTATTGACACAGACTACATTAATATATACTACAATGTTCAATGAGTTATGTATGTTCACTTGACAAAAAATGCTAAGGGCGTACACAGCCGCAACTTTCGCCTCCTATTCATCCCGCACCCCCCCCCCCCCCCAATCCCAGTTTTTTTTTTTTTTGGATATATCACCAGGATAGTGACATGAGGTAAGGGTGGTGCGGTCACAGAGTTAAATGAGATGAGGTTAGCAGGCTCTCTGTCTGGTTTGAGACAGGTGAAGAGGTATTTTTTGTGATACTATAAATTGAAAGAGTTAGGACTAGAAGGGGTCTAAGTACTTGGATACCTTGTAATTCTAACATTCTAACCCCCTTAATTTATTTAAGGGGATTAGAATTACAAGAGATCTAAGTACAAATGGCACTTGGATCCCTTCTTATTCTAACTCCGTCAACTATTTTATACAGGTAGGGCTATTTTGTGTGTTAATGAACAGTATCAGAGCTATGATATGTATCTGCATTGAAAGAACTTGGAGGAAGCTCACATTTGTCAAAACCTTCAGACAAAAGGCCCATAAATAACATGATCAGGACATGTCCAATTATTCTGTCACAAGGATAAGTGCTGAATGTTGACATGACAAATCAAAGACGTCATTAAGGCGATTGATGACCCCCTGAAGTCAGGGACATCAGACCAGGTCACCTTGACATGGTTGTGTGGGATATCTTACAATAACAATTAAATCATCAACAACAACAATTTTGGGGTCCTAAGAAACGTGCTTTAATATATATCTCTCTTACTTTCTTATTCCCCCTCCCTCTCTCTCTCTCTCTCTGTCTGTTTGTTTGTCTGTTTGCTGGTGTCTCTCGCTCCTCTCTTTCTTTTCTCTCTTTCTCTCACCGTTTTTTTTTTCTGTCTGGCAATTGATCTATGTATCTACCTGTCTGCATATCTATCTATCTATCTATCTATCTATCTATCTGTCTGTCTGTCTGTCTTTCTGTCTGTCTGTCTGTCTATCTATCTATCTATCTATCTATCTATCTATCTATCTATCTATCTATCTATCTATCTATCTATCTATTTGTCTGTCTGTCTGTCTGTCTGTCTATCTATCGATCGATCTATCTATTTATCTATCTGTCTATCTATCTATCTATCTATCTATCTATCTATCTATCTATCTATCTATCTATCTATCTATCTATCTATCTATCTATCTATTTGTCTGTCTGTCTGTCTGTCTGTCTGTCTATCTATCTGTCTGTCTGCCTGTCTGTCTGTCTGTCTATCTATCGATCGATCTATCTATTTATCTATCTGTCTATCTATCTATCTATCTATCTATCTATCGATCGATCTATCTATTTATCTATCTGTCTATCTATCTGTCTGTCTGTCTGTCTGTCTGTCTATCTATCTGTCTGTCTGCCTGTCTGTCTGTCTGTCTATCTATCGATCGATCTATCTATTTATCTATCTGTCTATCTATCTATCTATCTGTCTATCTATCTATCTATCTATCTATCTATCTATCTATCTATCTATCTATCTATCTATCTATCTATCTATCTATCTATCTATCTATCTATCTATCAGCCTGTCTGTCTGTTTGTGAGTCTATTAGTGTCATAAAAGTCCTACGGGAAAACGGGCAAAAGAAGAACAGTGTATCTTGTGGAGAAATCTGGAAAAGCAATTCTTGATATCACAGTGAATGATAACTGATTGCAACAATCCCTGTTCCAATATTTCACATCCCTGTGCAACATTCCTGTATTGACAATATTATAAATCTTCGCTAAAATGGACGGCGGGAGTGGAGCCCAAAACTTTGATGATTAAGTTAACAATAAAATATGTCAGTTGAGTAATTTTATCATTTGACATCACTTCGGACAATACGGAAAATTCAACGGAAGTGTCAAATGCCTTTCATAAATCTTCTGTAGCTGAGCATAATTTCAGCTCACAGTTTTTTCCCCCCAATTATTCACATTTAGATGTACGCTGTACGAAGCTGCCGTGACCAAGAAAGTTTTATAATACTCAAACACTCTTATCCCTGTTAGCACATTTAAAAAATAACAATGAAGCATACACATTTGGCATTCTAGGCCTAGACTTTTCTACTACTTACCCAACCCTCCACCCCGGCATTCCCCCCCCCCCCCCCCCTTTTCCCTTTCCAATCCCTCCGATTAAGCTAAACAGCTGCCTGGCCCAGTAAAAAGATAAATAAAATGCCTAATTGTCAAACTCGCAATTTTATTGAAGGATCTACAACTGTACAATCAGCTCTATAATGTTCTTGAACTTTAGAATGCAAAAATTAAAAGAATATTTAAAAAACAAAAAAAAAAAATGGTTCTGGGACACGTAAGCAATGTTGAAAACAGTCGTAGCAAGAACGGTAATAACTCCGACACTTCCAGCATTTTCTGGAGTAATCTCCCTTGCATGATCCGCCCTGTTGACCGACCGACTCTGTCAGCCTGGCCCGAAGATTTCCCACCGTTTCCCACGTGACTTTCCCTCGCGAGCGGCGCGGCTCCGCTCTGTGTGTTGTTGTTACCAAGCCTTTGCTATCAATGGAGGGCGAGTTCACAAAATAGAAAACTACATTATACTGTACGGTGGCTCTGCTAATACTATTGTAGTCTCCCAACGCACTGTTGGCTGGGCGGAGTAAATGTGTAGATTTCGAGTGTTATGTATTATTTCTTTCTTGTGTTATTTACCTTGTAGTTACGTTTTGGTAAAAAAAAGTGTCCTTGCTTTTAATTTGTGGCTTGGATAGAATTTGGATTACATTCTACAGGTAGGAGTGTGATTGATAATTGTTCTTTTGTTTTCTGTCATCGTTATTGTTGTTGTTGTTGTTGTTGTTGTTGTTGTTAATGTTAACATTGTTTGTTGTACTGTTGTTGTTTTTTTTATTATGTGGGCCGTTTTAATTATGGGCCGCCTTTGTTTATTATTATTATTACTATTGCGTTTATCCTTATCATAATAATAATAATGACTATTATCATTGTTAGCATTAATTTCATTATTGTTACTATTATTTTTATCAATATTTTCATTATTGTTACTATTATTTTTATCAATATTTTCATTATTGTTACTATTATTTTTATCAATATTTTCATTATTGTTACTATTATTTTTATCAATATTTTCATTATTGTTACTATTATTATTGTTGTTATTCTTCTTTTTCTTCTTCTTCTTCTTACTTTTTTTTTTTTTGTATTTTGTATTTTGTATTTTGTATTTTGTATTTTGTATTTTGTATAGACTACTTCTCTAATCTTTGGGAAATTTGCCTTGCTGTCACTGCAGACACATCGTCGCCGGTTGGCGGGTTGTTTTTTTTTGGGGGGGGGGGGTGGTGGTAGGGATACGTTTTTTATTTAATTTTTCCCGGGCACTGGCCATTTTGTTAATATTGTTGTTGTTTTTATTATTAGTAGTAGTAGTAGTGGTAATTTCATGTTGAAAAACAGTGTAGGAACAATTCTTTCATAGTAGTGATTGGTTGCGCTGCTGGTGACATTGTTTCTTGCGTTGTGAAAAGTTAGACAATTATTTATATAATCATTCAAGGCCGTGTATTCCTGGTGTTACAGTTTTGTTTTTCAACATTTGAAATCCTACAGTGTGTGTAATATTTAATTGCAAACAGAACGCCTTTTTAGGCGAAGTCTGGTGTAGCTTTACACACTGCTTGAAATAAAAAAAAAATCAGTCTATTTTTAAATTGTATTTAAGAGCTTTAGCCCCTTAACTGCAGTGATGATTAACCTAATGGGAATTTACAATGATTGGTACTAATAATAACTCTTAGATCACATTACTAGCTTCGGAGAACAATCACTATCGTGGTATCTATAATTTGCACAGTGCAAAAGTATTATCTAACGGTGCAGTATCAAACAGTGTGTTTTACATGGTATCAGAGGAAGAGTACTTCAAAACAGATAAACAATAATAATAGATCTAGTATTTGGGCTAAATCGGCAGCCTATCTTACTGATGATCTAACTATATAATTTATCCCCGCACCTTTTTACTGGAAAGCACTTAGTGATTTATTAATGAGAACACCGCGGCAGTTATATAATCTCTTTCTCTCTTTCACTGCCCCCCCCCCTCTCTCGCTCTTTTCTGTCTCTCTCTCCTTTTCTATTTCTTTCCGCTCTTTTCCTCTCTTTCTCTTTTTCTTTCCCTCTCTCTCACCTCTCTCTCTCTCTCACTCTCTCTTTCTCTCTGACACACTTTTTCCTATATGATCATCTTTCTCTCTGTCCATCTTTGCCTTCCCTCCTCTCATACACAACCACACATACAGTACATTTTCATGTATCTCAGCTGCAATGCTGTCCATATCTAGATGTAGCACCCTCTCGACAGCCGATCTCTCTCTCTCTCTCTCTCCCTTTAAAAACTAGAAAGGAAAACCCCGCCGTACGATGTCAAGGAAGATAAAAATCTTACAGGCTTAAATTTGTGTAGCAGGGGATAGATTGTCACACCCGGAATCACCTGTCGATCCTTCTATAGCGTCTTATTCAGTAAATTTCGCACGCTTTCTTTTTTTTTTTTCGTAGATATGTTCGCTCCTGTATGAGACACTTCTCTAAGTGATAAGTTGATGCAGTTTAAACTTCGTACAATAATAATAGTAGTAATAATAATAATAACAACAACAATAACTAGGACGTTTATAAGGCTGATATAGTATTCAGCTATGTGTGTTGCATACATGATAATAGTAATAATAAAGGAAATGATAACAGCTATAATGACAACACAACTCCTGTGAATCAGCCATAAGTATATAGTGACGGGTCGCACTTGTCGTTCTCTGTTACAATACGGTAATGTCGTATCTGTGCTACATCCAGTGGAAGTAGTAGTATTTGGCAGTGATGAGTGTAGTGTCAGTAGAAGTAGAAATCGTTGCATGAAAAGCGCAGGAAGTAAAGTATTACCTCTAGCACTGCAATGAAAATTGAGGTTTGCTAAAGTGTAAGACTCATTTTTTTTATTTTTTTTTTGGTTTGCCTCATCCACTGAAAGAGAGAGAGAGAGAGAGAGAGAGAGAGAGACAGAGAGAGAGAGAGAGAGAGAGAGAGAGAGAGAGAGAGAGAGAGAGAGAGGAGAAGGATTCTGTGCATAAACAGAATAAGTGTAGGTTCTTACGTGGCTTAATCCCTTCAATATCACTATCGAAACTATCCAATATAGCTTGTGTCATCATTTTACTGAGTTTTTTTTTTTTTTTAATCTCTTTTTTTATTCCATAATTATTGCTGATTCATTTAAAAGCGAAATAAATAGAATTTGCATTCCTTTTCTCCCTGGACATGGCCTCGTTACTGACCGTTTGAATTGTAACCGTGATAACATCAAAAAGTTGGAATTTCCCGAGACATGCCCCAACAGTGGGTATCTTTACCGAGCCTCTAAAGAAATCCCACAGTTACGGATTATCCATAATTCATGGTCACACAGAGGATGCATTAACTGAACTGTAATTAGCTAATGAATTGAACAGTGTTGATTTGGAGTGAACGATTCAAAGCTTCGTCAGATCAGCCACTGGGTGCAAATTTATACATATGTATCTCGTTATAGAATTGATTCAGCAGCGCGGAATGAGTCGGTGGCTTTGATCTTAGGAAGAAATATTTCAATACAGATATGTATCACTGAGTGTCATTCTTTTAACTAAGCTCTATTCATGTATTATGTGAAATTAATGAACAGTTGGCATCAAAATTTGATCAGAACGTAATCTGCAGCTTTGCTTTGGTTTGGTTTTAAAGTGAACGTTTTGTACACAAGGAAATGGGTGGATGGACTGGCGGATGGGGGCTGAAGTTTAAGATATGAATTGAGGAATCAAATAATCAAAACGTACAAATGACCAAAAATAATATGATTATGAAGTTGTTTACCGCGATCTAAACAAATATTGTATTAGGAATACGAACTGTTAATGCGCTCAAGGGAAAAGTGGAAGTTAACGAAGGTTTCGAGTCAGTTGGAAAAATCCAAGATTTTCGATTGGGTTTGTATGCCATGGTACAGTTATTGATTTTTGATGCTACTCAACGCGCTCTCCCATGACTGACTATTTCATCGCCTAGAATAGTTGATGTTGATGTTGGGTTCTGTGTCAAACTTACATGTTGATAATTTCTGGAATTTTGTTTATCCACGTACCGAAAAAAATCCTCAGAGTTCACAAAATACTCAAAAATTAAAGACCAGCCTCTCTTTGCGATATATCTGATAAATTTTCCAACCGGGTAGGATTTTCTCCTTTGTGTATCAAAAATCTTTCAGTTTTTTTGTTTTTGTTTTTTAAGAAGAGGTTCCTTCTACCAGAAACTTATAATTTGGTATGATTTTATATTTGAAATAATTATATTCTGTATAATTATCTAAGGTGTTGTGAAATAGATATATTGATCAACAGCTGCGGTTGCGTGGAGCTCTTTCAGTTGTAGCTGTGTGTGTGTGTCGCTGCATTTCGTCATTAGCCATACAATCTCATTGACAGTGAGACAATAATACACTGTAGAAAGTGTCAGAAGTTGGGAGTTCAATTAACCGAATCAACTGGATGATCCTTGTGCCAGTACCCAGCAGGGAACTGCTTATTTAGATCATTGTTTTTGTGTCAAATTCACACTCTGGATTTATTTCTCTGGATTTTAATTCCCACTGGATAATCACTTTGATAATTTGTGTGCTGAGGCCATTCCTGGATACCTCTTGGATATCTTGGATTATTAGAGTGAAATTCCACTAGGGCGATTTTGGATCTTTCCCGGATAGCCAGTGTGCAAGTGTGCCCAAATTGGGAAATCAAATATTCCAATCGTCTCTACCACGATGCAATTTCGCCTTCAATTGTGCTGTCAATTCTTGGATACCATCATGTCGATGTTTCGCTATTGGAATGTATGCATCCTGCTCACCACCTATGCAATGGTTGTACTTCAAACGGATACCGTAGCTGCTGTTGGACGAGTCGTTTATTGGAATACCTCTTCCCCCATGTGAGTACAAACATACATGTTTCTCTCCTCAGAGCCTCTCTCCGACACCCTTTCTCGAACTGACTCTTTAACAGTTTATTTTCAAGAATCTCCTACAGTCAATGCAGGCTATTCTATGGAAATCTTTGAAACAGGGATTTTTTTTTCTACGTCAAAAGTGTGCAATCTTTACTCTGAAATACAGGAAATCGTCACAGGTCACCATTATTTTTTAAAGGAACATTGTTAATGTTTATGTTTTGTAAAGAGTGGTCATGACCTTCATATTGCAGAGACCATAAATCATAACTCCTCAGTGTGCCAAATCTAAACGTTCGGCTGTCAGTAGGACACGGCAACCTATTGAGCAATGGACAAACAAAAAAGCAAATAATTTTTTGTTTAAAAATCCCTACTTTGGCGTATTTTTTTTTTCTCTTTTTGCCCTAGGAAAAAATGTCAAGTTCTATCAATATTTTAAAGAGAAATATTCTGGAATAAATATTCGTCCACAAATTCAGTGCTCGAATTAGCAGTATCTTTTGGAAATGCTTGGCAGATTTTGTTCCCGTGATAGTCCATATTAGTGTCGGAGAGAACTCTGTTCTGTGTTAGTTCTGATGTGTTCTGTCTGTGTTCTTTTGACTTCTTGCTTTTTCATCTTCTCTTATTTTCTGTCGTTCTTTTTCTGTGTAATGATGGTTTAAATGTTATCAGTTTGTTAATGTTTTTGTTGTTCTTGTACTGACCGAGTTGTCGCTGTGGCTAGTGTCATTGTTGTGGTTGTTGTGACTGTTGTGATTGAAGACGGAGTAATCTTGGTATTGATTTTTTTTTTTTTTTTTGATTATTCTTCGAATGTTTTACGATAACGGCAGCATGGTATCGATCGTTCATCGATTGTAGAAACTATATTGCGATCTTAATTTGAGATGACTGCGCTTGTAAAGTATTGGTATTTTCTACGTAGTTGTATCACTGACGAATCTTGGTATAACTTTTACAATATTATAAATTTGCGTAGTAGCCTATATTTATTTATTCCTCTACACGCAATACCGAAAGACTGACTGATTCAATCATTCATTCATTCGTTCATTCATTCATATGTCTTTATATCATTCACATATCGTCGCTGCAGGATTCTAAACGGCTAACTCGGTTTTTGTAAATTTTACAGGAGAGTGAAAAAAAACTGAAAAACAAGGCTATTATACACATTTCGGAGCTGGGAATCAGTACTGATACTATAAATGTTTCCCATTACATATCTAGGGCTTATTTTATTTATAGGATGTGTCATGTGATGTCGCGCTTAATTCCGGAAAAAAACCAGCACCCTGAATTTTCAGAGTTAGCTGTTTAGAATCCTGCAACGACGATATGACACTCTCGATTCAATTACCTGTTTCATATTTTCTAAGTTTCCGTCCTTAAGTGTACTGAGTTTTTCTTTGTCCTGTCTCTCTCTCTCTCTCTCTCTCTCTCTCTCTCTCTCTCTCTCTCTCTGTGTGTGTGTGTGTATAGATAATGCATCATTACTGCTTGTCCCCTCCCCTGCTCTCTCACATTCCGTCTGTTATTTTCTAAGACCAGCATTTAAATTGGCTGCAATTCTCTTCCAATGCGTAGCACGTCAAGTCCCATCACCTCATATTATTGTACTGACGACTTCAGAAAGAGTTGCTGTTGCTGAAGATACCCCCCACCCCCACACCCTCCTCCCACACCCCACATTAGATCAATACATGCACCACTCACTGTGCGCTCACAAATCCACTCACAGTGAGGTGGACAAAAAAAAACAACAAAATTTCCATATTCCTTATGCTTGACCTGAGATTACCGCCAGACAATGCAGTCGAGGATGTTAAACTCCGGCAAATATTCCTTAAAACGCTAAAACAAAAGGAAAAAAAAATATGTAAGTTCTCAGTAGTGGGGAGGAAGGGGGGGGGGGGGACGCAACACATTTTATAACATGCTTGAAACCAATTCTTTGGAAAGAGTTTCATTAGCCCAGACCACTTTGAGTCAAGAGTTTGGAGTAAGCCCGTCGACACTACAGTGGCCATAATAAATTGTGCATGGAAGACGCAAGATCATAGGCGGAATGTAGCAGGTAGATAGGACAGCAGGAGACTCTACCAGAAAAGCGCAAAAAGCACCCGCACGAATCCATATTGTACTTTACACAGTGTCTCAGTCTCTAGGTTTTGTTTTCTGATTGAAAGAGTGAAGGAGGTATGATCGGGGATAAGATTAGGTTCAGGGTCCGGGATAAAGACAGGATTAGGGATGGATAAGTTAAAGGTATTTTTACCGAGTGGTCGGGACATGCGGCACTCTTCCCAGTTCTTTTATATTACTATGCTAGTGTAAAGTCACTCTGGCAGAATGTAGACTGTGTGACACTGCAATGTATTGCTCTTTGAGAACAAGTTATGGCTATTTATGTGTCTAAATATTGTTCTTTATAAGATGGCACTTGGGGCCGTGGGTGATTTTTTGGTCTCAGAGGTTTGAGGATGAGAGCAGATCAAATGTTTGATAATTTGTGTGGGTGGGAGCATACTTGATTGATTTTATGTTAATCCTGTTTTTAAGTTTAGTTCAGCGCCTTAGAGCACATCATGTTTTGGGGGATTGCGCGCTTTACAAGTTAATTGTTACATTACATTATATTAAACACACATTGGCGGACGGGCTACGTTACGAGAATCCAAGTCTGGTACAGTGTGTGAAATATACTACATTTCTTTATTCGTTTAATTTTCTGTCCTGTTACATTTTTTTCGTCACGAAAGCCAAGAGAACGAAAGATTGATTTGTCTTTCCTTTTCCTTTGTGTTTTATTGTATCGTTTCTGTATTGTTCCTTACACAAGACTTTGCAAAAGGCAACTTTACCTTTTTGCCATATTTTGACTTCGTTTCAAGCTTTGTTGAGACCTCACTTAGTTTTTTTTTATTTTTTCATAATGATTAAACACCACCACCAAACACTTGGCATACACTGAAGATTATAATAACATTTTTTTTTTCTTCTGTCTACGCGTGGGCAGAATGCGACATTATGGTCACAAGCTTACGCGACCAGTAACAGCGTGATGTATCATGTTACATTGAATGAAAAGGACAGGAGAAAAATGGATCAATATGCACGAATTGACGGAACGAAAACTGCCGAGAAACTTTTCATTTGTTTGATTTGTTTTGTTTCGTTTGTCCACCACGGTCGTCATTTTCGTCACTATGACAACCTTAAAAAAAAAAAAAACAATAGATGAGATTGGTGGAGAAGTTAAAGCATGGGGCGTGGCGTTCTTCTGTCGTTTTTGTTTGTTTGTTTCTTTTTTAGTTGTCGTTGTTAGTTTTTAGTTTTCGGTTTGTTTTTGTCTTTACAAGAACGGGGATACGATGTCAGGCTAAAATGACTCAAGTCGTATTTTGTTACTTTAACTTGACACCCTAGACATGAAAGGAAAAAAAATCAAACGTGACTTAATCAATTTTTGAAATTAAAATGTGTCATGTTACAGATGAAAAATGTCAGCGTTTGTCATTTGTATAACTTTCTTTCTTTCTTTTCTGTTTTTACACTGGAGAGTATTAGGACTTCTTGTGGGAGCATGTTTGAAACAAACAGTGATTTAAAAATGGTCTTCTCTGCCTGCAACGAGAATTTAGACGGGTGAAAAGGGAGAGTGGGGGAGTATTAGCAGTAGTTTGTATTGTATGCCATAACTTTCTAAAGGATTAACTCGCTAGGTCCCAAGGTGCCACAAATTAAACAATATTCTGGCGTAAATACAACGCAGCCTTCCAAGACCACACGTTGTGCCGGCCGTGCTCGGGACAAAGACAGCTTACGCGCCAAAACAATAATAATAGTTGACACGAGATGTTCGAAGGAAAAAAAATGGCATTGCGCATCCCTTTAATGTTTTTTTTTAAATTTAT
The DNA here is from genome assembly GCA_963931925.1 of Onchidella celtica. Classification (NCBI taxonomy): domain Eukaryota; kingdom Metazoa; phylum Mollusca; class Gastropoda; order Systellommatophora; family Onchidiidae; genus Onchidella; species Onchidella celtica. The sequence goes on along the minus strand of OZ007575.1, from coordinate 22,176,810 downwards.
TATTCAGTTTCCATTTAATGATTACCAAAAGAAGCTACCAGTAGTACATAAGTGACCCATACAGAATGACAGGGCAAATTTCATTTATCGAAATGATGTTAGAATGTAGGCTGTTGTTACTTGTGCGTACATATCCCAAGCTTTTTGCGCCAGGGGTGCGTACGTATACGTACCTAACCCGTCCTTACCCTCAACCCTAAATCTTATCGAATCCCTAACCCTGCCCACTTACCCTTTCAATAAAAAAACAGGAGGAAAACAAAAAGAAAATCTGAAAGAATTATTAATCAAGGCTGTTGTTAGGAGTATTTCGGGAGGAGCTCTCTAGCTCTGGAGTCACAAAAGGCTTTAATATACGTGCCCCTAGTGCAAAATATGTGGGGTCCGTACGTGCAGGTAACAACAATCTAAAATGTAAATTTGGCCAGCATTGGCATGTACCTGCTTTTGCCCTAACACGACAGATTTCCAGACATAATCTTCTTATATCTGATACAAAGGCATACAGGAATGTTATGGCACTAACACTACTGTAATACTGTACTAGAAAATCCATAGGGACAACTGTTCTTATCGAAGCACTTACAGATTTAGTGCATTAATATTTGCTCTGAACGGCTCCTCCTGTGATTTTGCACCGATTTTGATTCATTCGTTTATAGTGTGCTTGTGGGCGGGACTTGTAGCAAAGATACTAGTTTGCGGGCTGATCGGGGGCGGGGTCCATGGCGCATAGTATGAAAAGAATGCTTGATATAATGATAAATTTATGATGTGAATTCGTTACAGTGCTACTGCGACTAAAGAAAAAAAAAAGAGAAAAAACAGCATGAGTTTCCCACGGCGATTGAAGTTATAATTACAAAATCAGTGACGTCAATCAATGTCTACAGCGATAGCTGAACAGTGAACAAAATTCAATATTAAAATTTTCCCTATTTGGCTTTGTAAAATAAGGCAAATTCATGTCTTCCGCGCATTCGCCTCTAGGTGGCGGTGCGACATCCGTGCACGCTAAACCTGCTAGCTGTCTCATGTTATTGTGTTTGGTATCTTTGTTTATAGGGTGCTTGTGGGCGGGACTTGTAGTGACCAGCAATGTGTCACAGGGTATATACTAGTGGCCTGGCGGCCTTAAACATTGACAGCAACCACACACTCGTCGAGATAAATGAAATAAAAAGAAAAAAAGCACGCACAAGTTAAACGTTTGTTTTTTCGGTTGTTGTTAGGGGACCGTAGTATTTCACATAGTAAACTATAGCTGAACCGTGATCACATCTCAGTATTTTCTCTATCGGCTTTCTAATTGGTCTACGGTCCCCTAGCAATTTTGCTTTATCACGTCGTACGACACAGAGATGCAAAAAGTCCAGTTTTTTTCCGTTTTTTTTCCACGGTTCCCTATGTATTTAATTGTATTTTGTGTGTTAGTGATTATTTAAAAACTGTTTAAAAAACGGGTTTGTTTTTTTTTTGGTGCAAACACGGTGACACGTTCATTTTTCGTTTTTTTTTTTTTTTTCAAAAATCATTTGGCGTCCCTGACGCCAGTAGAAGAGAATAGCGGAGAGCGCGTCGCAAGTCGATCTCTCTATAACAGCAAATCTTCTCCTTAGAATGACAAGGTTCTAACTCCCCTTCATCAACTTTAGAGAAAATGAATGTTGAAGTTTCATGTGCCCAAAGCTTTCAGAGATACGACCTTTTTATTTTCAGTACATGTACTTATAAATTACGTTCAGAATCCGCTTGATATTTTGACACACAATGGAGAAGGCCTGTAGAAGCAGTGTGTAGTGTGTAATTCAGTTCAGTCAAAAAGTGGAGCTGGAACCTTGTCATTCTAAGAGGATGAAATGCTGTAGTTCATAAAAACTATTATGGCTGTTTAACCGGACGTTGTGGTACCTCTGCGGCCCCCCCCCCCTTCCATACCTGAACTACTGAGACATGTACATCAGCTTCTGCACGTTCACTACCATCTACAGCGTCATTAAGTCACAAATTTATAAATTATCTAGACAATCTGACTATCCCCCTCCCAGTTGCTAAGTTAATGATCTACGTAATAGCTCAGAAAGTTGATGTTGGTCGTGACTCCAGTAACCGAATGCTTCACGCCTATTGATTTTATTTTGTTTATTATAACTCTTCTTCTTTATCTTCTATTTCTTCTTCATCTTCTGTCCCTCGTTTGCCACTTAGATTCGATTATTCATTCTTTTTTCTTTTTTTTTTGTACTCAAGCGATTCGTGACATAATCCTGTATCTTCATCTGAGCCTCTACTGAGGCCTAACGGGATGAGTAAAAGAGTGGTTCTCATGTCCTAAATCATATGCGTCCCTCCGTGATCCTTGGACTATTATTATTATTATTTTCATTTGATGTTCAATTTTTAGAAATTATTTGGAATTATCGTCGAATATTTTTTTAAAAATCCCATTCTACTGTTATGGGCAGTCCCAAACGGGATACACAGTCTGAAGCAGCAGTTTTGTTTTTTTAACTGTTGGTTCCTGATCGCCCTCATCGCTGTGCATATTGGTATTTTGATACTTCATATACAGATTTTTTTTTCCCCAGTTTGGAGTTCCGCCCCTGACTGACATTCCTCCCCAATTCCTTATTTGGCTAAAATTTCTCCCGTTACATTTGAAATTCCTCACCCCGGGGAGCCAAATGCTCCCCGTTTGAGACTCACTGAGTTATTGCTCGTGAATCGCATCAGCTACGCGGATTTCAGTCTTTTGTTCTACTTGGAGGGAAAGAAAGTGGGTGGGGGAATGTGGAGGTGAGGAAAAAGGGGAGGGGGAGGGGGGAGGGGGGTCTGGTGGAGGGGGAGATAAACTATGTGATTTATGCCAGCAATTTTATTATTTGCGATATTTCCCTTATTGTGTTATTATCTTTTTTTTTTTTAAGTTTTTTTTTTTTTTCGTCCTCATGCACAATATTTAATGGCAAAAACAACAACAACAAAAAAAAACAACTTTCGATTTGCAGGAAATTTCAGTAAAGATGAGATTAAAAAAAAAAAAAAGCAATAAAAAACATGGATTGGTGGAGAGAAAGAGCTGGAGACAAGACAGAAGGTTATACTCCAGCCCAAACGATTATGTGATGTTTTATTGTAGTGATTATGTCTGTGGCGCTGTGGTTCATCTATTGATTGACAATGGTTTTATGTCAAGATGTGCACTGCCACGTGTGTGTTGTAGTGGAAATATCTAGGTCAGCCACTCTGTTCAAGGGAAGAGGTCAATAGCAGAAGGGCAAAATGTATTGAAGTTTTTCTTTTTTTTTTTCTTTGTTTTTTTTTAAGTTTTATTCTTTATATCATGCCCAAATGCTTCCAGTTTGTTCGAGCCTGTGGGAGTTTTATGGGCATTGAGTCTCTGTCTGTCTGTCTGTTTGTCTGTCTGTCTACCCACCTGTCTGTCTGTCTGTCTCTCTCTCTGTTTGTGTGTGTTTCTGTCTTTCTTTCTATCTCCTCCTACCTGTTTGATTTGGCTTCCTTTCGCACGATCGTATGTTTCCCCTTCACTGTGTCCATCCGTCATTTAATCTATGTTTTGTTCACTTTCAGTCTTCCTATCTCTCCATCTATGCCTGCCCTCCATCTCCCCCCGAGTGTACCTTTCTGCTTGAACTTATTTCTTTTCCTCTGGCCAGGATTCGTTTGTGAGTTTTTCAACTGTCAAACCCTGCGAAGGTGGAGTAGATGTGTTTAGAAATAAACCACTTCCCCAGGTTTTTCTCGCTTTGCCGTCTCAATTTTCATTTCATTTATAAACACCAAGTTTTCTATTTCTTCGCTGTATGTTCTGTGCTCAATGCTCCCCCTCCCCCGGCAATAAATAAATAAATAAATAAGAGACCAATAAAGTCTTAGCTTCTCAAACCCCCATGTATCATGGTTGCTGACAAATGATAAGATTCTAACTTCCTTCAGTCAACTTTTGAGAAACCGAGGATTGAATTTTCAAGTGATTATTGCTTTTATAGCAAAGGATTTTTTCTCTTTGTAGTAATACTTACAAATTACACATCGAATCTGCTTGATACTTTGACACACAATGGAGAAGGCCTGCAGAAGCAGTGTGTAGTGTGTAACTCAGTTCAGCCAAAATGTGCAGATAGAACCGTGTCATTCTAATGGGACGCAATGCTCGCTCGGTGCATCAACTATACTCTGGCTGACATGGCCACACGCCACAAGTCTCCAGCAAACCCCCAGCGACTGCTTGCAGCTTCTCGGCCCACCCAATTGTAATGGCAAATTTAAAATGCACGTGGCGGCTTTTTTTTGTTGTGTGTGTGTGTGTGTGTGTGTGGAAAATTCTCATTGTTTAAAACGTAGAAATGTCTGTCTGCGACTGTCCTGAATTATGAATGGGGTTAAATCATTACCATGAGAGCAGTTGAAAAAATAAAATAAAACTAAAACTTGAAATAAATGAAAAGGATTTTAGATCCCGCCCTTTCAAATTTCAGAGGAGACAGACAGACGGACGGACAGACAGGCAGACAGTCACACAAATAGATAGATAGATAGATAGATAGATAGATAGATAGATGGATAGGTAAATCAAAATTTAGCAAAATTGTTCCGTGCTGTTGTATTCTGTCCCCTAAACTAAACCCAGGGAGCAGGGGGAAGCAGGAGGGGCATGGGGGTGGGGGGGGGGGGGAGGCAGGTGAAGTCAAGTCCCCTAAAACACACACAAAACAATTACAGATGTTCAGGGATGAAATACAATTATCCATCGCCCCATGCAGTCTAGTGATGACATTAGCGACCCCGTTTCACACATTATATTGCGGGACTCTGACCATCTTTCGGTCACTCACATCAATCAAGGACTCGGGTCGGTCTCTGACCGGACATTGCGATGAACAAGGTTTGATGTCGGGTCAGAATACAACAAATTAAACTCTGAAATTTATGATCACACCTACGCGTTCAGTTGAAAAACGTCAGCAAAGGACTGACCCACGGCTCAACATGGTGTCATTACAAGCAAAACGTGCGGCAGCGTACAGCGTCGGTATTCTTTGGAGGGGCGATCAGATCTTCACTACACTCCCAATCCTTCTTGAACAGTGATGTAGTTATTCAAACATTCCGCCCAAGGGTGCGGAACTGGAACATTAAATTGAACCTTGCCTTGAAGATCTTTATAAGAGTCTGAACAACAAAAGCGTTGCTTTGAGATGACTTTAAACAATCGTAGCGTTAAATGAAATCGTATCTTTCTCCACATTTACAATTTGGGTCTAGAATCTCCTGATCAAAGATCTGCGATCTTTCGAGCTGTCTCATTTCGACCTAAAGTTAAAGCGATTTTACAATATTTTGCTGACTCCTGATTTAAAGAGTTTTATAATAATATTATATTTTATCACTAGATTTGTTCAACCAGCCAATGTTTAAACGTGGGCTGTAATGTTAACGATACTGCAAGCTCTACCATATACTTGACAGAGCTGAACGTCACTCAGAACATGTTACGTTAGCACTCACAGACCACTTACCAATAAAAAGCCAATTAATTAGAGAACTAAGTGTATAAGCCGTCTTTCAAAGCCACTGCATCCTTGGAAATTGGCAATATTCACTTCTGAGACTAATATATTTGCAGTGCTGTGAAATACTGGCGAAAAGAGGTGGTTCTTTTGATTAAGAAGTGTTCAAGCTGCACTTCATGCAATAACAATTTCGCATGTCACGGAACAAAAATGTAAGTGTTTTTCTCATGATAGCCATTTGGTAATTTAGGACACGTCATCCAAGAGGTGAAAGATTATAAAAAAAACTTGATTGAATTCGGAGTAGACAATTTGATTGATTTTAAAGTCAAGAATTGGATACCTCATCCTTGCACACAAAGCGCGTTTTATCTCCATTTTCTGAAAAACTGGAGGTCTTTTAGTATGTAGACGAGGTATAACAAATGCGCATTTTGACACTTAATTAAAGTGGGTTTTGACACTAATTTTTACCAAGCAGTTTCACAGTTTTGATTTATTCTATCTCCTTATCATAATATTAAAGCCGCAAACGTTTAACGTGGAATTTCTCAGTTGTGCAAAAAGTGGAGTTGGAACAAATAAGAACTAAAGTCGCCAAAGGTTCCTCTGTCTTCAAATTTGCATTGTCAGTTCAAAACACACGTCATTTGGAGGTGATGCTGCAGCCATTCATCTCCAACGACAAGACACAGCATAATATTACATTCTCCTGGTGTAAATCGTATTACCCCTCAATAACTGAGTTTCAAATAAGGACGCTCATGTCCTTATGAAGTTTTGCCACCACTGCCGACACTTTGCCCGTTCAGTGGTGGTCACGGGCCATGAAAGTCAGTGGCCGTAATGTGACCGGACACAGGATGAAAATTTGATGAGTAGAAGATGAGACAGACGCGTAACTGCCCAGACATGGCAACGCTGGAGCTGTCACACAATTCGATTTGAACCCGACGCCAAGATGCCACCATCTCTCGCCTGGGCTCTGTCGTGAGCGCGCGCATTGTGTATGTGTTATGTGTATTTGTGTGTGCGTATGTGCGTGAATTGTATCTGTGTGTAAGTGAAGACATGTCAACTGTGTTTGTGTAAAAGTGTCAGACATGTCCGTGTGTCCACACTGAAATGTGTCCGTACGTTTGGCTCCTCGCTACCGTGCGCGTGTGTGAATATGTGAGGGGGGTTTCGCGCGTGTATGTGAATGTGTGAGCGAGCAAGAACGAAACCTCGCTGAGTTTAATTGGTTTTGGCTTATTAGCGTTAATTAACTAAAAACACTGGCAGTGTTGTGGGTGTGACAGATGAAAGGATCCGATGGATGCAGAGAATGAACGAAAGTGAGAAATGGAAACACATCAAAGTTTGAGGCTCACACTTGATACCCTTCTTATTCATCCTCATCAACAGGATGAATGGCGGACAAGCTGAGTCGTGAAATCAAAAATAGTTTTACTTTCATTCCTATTTCTGGCTTCTGTGTATTTAATTAGTTGACTTTCACCTCCATTGTGCTCTCTTAATTAGCGCTAATTAATGCTATGGCTGTTCAACAGGAGTCATGGATGAAAGAAATGTGCAGAGTGACCGGGATAAGCACTGTGTGTGTGTGTGTGTGTATGTGTAGAGTTTGGGGAGAAATGAAAAGCAAGAATGAAAAAAAATTAAGGGAAGGAAAAAAAAAAGCTGGGAATACATCAAATAAAGTAGTGAAAGGTCGACTATAAATATACATCTGGGTCACATTCTTTCTATCTTTTTTTTTTTTTCTAAGGCCTCTGATGAAAAAAAAATAGTAAACAAATTTATCGAGCGGAAAAAAGAAGCATTTTTCATGTTGAAATGTCAGATGCATGTATTGGCATTAAATGCACCACCGTTTGCAACCACACACGTCACTGGGCATTTTTCTATATTAGCAATTTCGGTCGACATACACATGTAATCGATACCTCATTCCCATCCAATTCTGTCTTTTGAGGACAGAATTTTGGTGTTTGAACACAGTGTACTCATGCCGAGCATCGATATGAAGTATCGGGGTCACCCACATAATTCTACCGTTTAATGTCGAGACGTGGAGGCACTGGCAGGTCAGTTTGACCTGTTCAAGTAGTCTTTACCCTCCCACCACCCCCTACCATCCCCACCCCCCGCCCCCTACCATCCCCACCCCCCGCCCCCTCCACACCCACACCCATTTCGCCTGGCCGACCTCCACTGAGGACACCATGACTGACATGTTTCAGAAATCCCATAATCCTTTGTTTGCATTTTGGCTTTGGCTGTAATTAAACACAACTTTGATCTTAAAGTCCATTAAAAGCGTAAAATCCGTTAATTCTGAACTAATTTCTTGCCTCTGCTATCACTGGCTTTAGTCTTCCCCGCCTAGCAATATGTTAGAAAGATAGATAAGTCCTTTTATTTTGCGTGCAATAGTCTTAATGAACCAAAATTCATCAATGGAAACAGTGATTAAAATAATTTGGGAATATTTGCCAAATTGGCTCTTTGAATTTTTTTTCACTATTGTTTTGGAAAAAAATAAAAAAGAAAAAAGAATAGCTCGTGTTAGGGCTAATTATCAGGATCAGGTTCAACCGGTACTTTACAGTTACGTAAATATTCAAAATTTTGGCTCTTTTTCCCTACAATAATTTCTCTCAGGAGTTTATGAATTTCATTGTTTTTCCTGTCTAGCAAAACTGTTCATGATGTGAAACTGTTGCATTTGAGCGTCTGGTTATAATAATTCATGATGTGAAAGTCTCGTATTTGAACTGGCTTCAATTCATAATGTTTATGAGGTGAAAGTCGTGCATTTGAACTTTGCATATGGTTGGTTCACATTGTAAAATTTTTGCATTTGAGCTTGCGCCTGGTCATAATGTTCATGATGTGAAAATTTTGCATTTGAACTTTTGTCTTGTCGTAGAGTGTGTGATGTGAAAGTCTTGCTTTTAAACTTGCGTCTCGTTATAATATTCATGCCTAGAAAGTGCCAAGCTGTTGAATACTTTCAAGGGAGAAAGACTGATGCTACTCGTTGGAGTCGCTGCTCAGACTGCGTACTTCAGTGCTAGCACCACAGTAGGCTATCATGCTGAAAGTACATTATGGTTCTATTGGGTGTAGCTGCCTTTCTCTGGCGTCGTATGGGCAGGTTTAATACGCTGTAATCAAATTTACACCTCCAATCAAACAGAATTATTTATGATACTTCTCCACTGGCTCAGTGAGTTTGATCTGAACTTGTTTTTGTTTGTGACTCCAGCGTTAATGTTTTTGTTTGTGACTCCAGCGTTAATGTTTTTGTTTGTGACTCCAGCGTTAATGTTTTTGTTTGTGACTCCAGCGTTAATGTTTTTGTTTGTGACTCCAGCGTTAATGTTTTTGTTTGTGACTCCAGCGTTAATGTTTTTGTTTGTGACTCTAGCGTTAATGTTTTTGTTTGTGACTCCAGCGTTAATGTTTTTGTTTGTGACTCCAGCGTTAATGTTTTTGTTTGTGACTCCAGCGTTAATGTTTTTGTTTGTGACTCCAGCGTTAATGTTTTTGTTTGTGACTCCAGCGTTAATGTTTTTGTTTGTGACTCCAGCGTTAATGTTTTTGTTTGTGACTCCAGCGTTAATGTTTTTGTTTGTGACTCCAGCGTTAATGTTTTTGTTTGTGACTCCAGCGTTAATGTTTTTGTTTGTGACTCCAGCGTTAATGTTTTTGTTTGTGACTCCAGCGTTAATGTTTTTGTTTGTGACTCCAGCGTTAATGTTTTTGTTTGTGACTCTAGCGTTAATGTTTTTGTTTGTGACTCCAGCGTTAATGTTTTTGTTTGTGACTCCAGCGTTAATGTTTTTGTTTGTGACTCCAGCGTTAATGTTTTTGTTTGTGACTCCAGCGTTAATGTTTTTGTTTGTGACTCCAGCGTTAATGTTTTTGTTTGTGACTCCAGCGTTAATGTTTTTGTTTGTGACTCCAGCGTTAATGTTTTTGTTTGTGACTCCAGCGTTAATGTTTTTGTTTGTGACTCCAGCGTTAATGTTTTTGTTTGTGACTCCAGCGTTAATGTTTTTGTTTGTGACTCCAGCGTTAATGTTTTTGTTTGTGACTCCAGCGTTAATGTTTTTGTTTGTGACTCCAGCGTTAATGTTTTTGTTTGTGACTCCAGCGTTAATGTTTTTGTTTGTGACTCCAGCGTTAATGTTTTTGTTTGTGACTCCAGCGTTAATGTTTTTGTTTGTGACTCCAGCGTTAATGTTTTTGTTTGTGACTCCAGCGTTAATGTTTTTGTTTGTGACTCCAGCGTTAATGTTTTTGTTTGTGACTCCAGCGTTAATGTTTTTGTTTGTGACTCCAGCGTTAATGTTTTTGTTTGTGACTCCAGCGTTAATGTTTTTGTTTGTGACTCCAGCGTTAATGTTTTTGTTTGTGACTCCAGCGTTAATGTTTTTGTTTGTGACTCCAGCGTTAATGTTTTTGTTTGTGACTCCAGCGTTAATGTTTTTGTTTGTGACTCCAGCGTTAATGTTTTTGTTTGTGACTCCAGCGTTAATGTTTTTGTTTGTGACTCCAGCGTTAATGTTTTTGTTTGTGACTCCAGCGTTAATGTTTTTGTTTGTGACTCCAGCGTTAATGTTTTTGTTTGTGACTCCAGCGTTAATGTTTTTGTTTGTGACTCCAGCGTTAATGTTTTTGTTTGTTCCACACCTCTCTGTTTTTGTCTTTTTTTGTTGTTTTGTTTGTCTTCGTGGCTACGGTCAGCTGGGTGTAGAATCCGTAGGGAAGAGAAACAATCTCCTACTCCTCTTATTCTTGTATTATCTCAACCATTTAGGCATCTCAGTGGTCCACATTTGAAATATTCAGCCTAATAACTGATGTTCTCTATCAGTGGTTCTCAAAGTGGGGGATTTTGATACCTAAGGAGGTGAAAACGCAGAAAAGGGCGACAAAGGGTCAAAAACGATGAAAGGGGAAGATGGGCGGGGGGGGGGGGGCGGGGGGCGAAATCAATGAACTGAAGTCTATTATTTTGGGGGCAAATACAAGGCAACCACAGGCTCGTTCAACAGCACGCTTAGACGGGTTTCATGAACAGAAAAGGCTTTTGTTTAAAGTGCACTTGATAAAGAATGTTTTCCGTTTTGTAATGAATATTCAACACGCCTGTTGTTGTTAATAAGGCTTTGAAAAATTTAACATCCGAATTTGTGTGTAGTTTGTCTTCCTGTGAAATGTATATTACATCTGAGACAATTTGGAGCCTAAAACTTTGTGGTGGTGGGGGTGGGGGGGGGGCAATTGCTTGCAAAACGTTGAGAACCACTGTTTTATATTTTGAACACTTTCTGATTTTGGGGGACAAATTTATGATTTGCATTCATTTGATCATGTTAGTCAATTTAGCAGGATTCAAAATTTCGGGCTGTGGGACTCCGCATCATTGTTAAAAGAGGATTACGTGTTTTCAGTATTTCCTAAATTGTCCGGGATACAACTCTACTTAGGATGTTTTCAGCGTGCATTGGCAACCTCTTTCTTAGTTTTTAGTTATCAGGGTTTGAGATGCACTGGGCGAGTTGAAAGTTTAGGCGTTCTGTATTCTGGGTGGATGTCCGGTGTTCTGGAATGTTCCCGATGACTATGTGGAAGCACTTTTGTTGCTAGAGAATTCGCGTGCCTTTAGCTCAGTTGTCTCTTATCAGCTCACAGAAATCGAACAATAGACGAGAGAGAGAGAGAGAGAGAGAGAGAGAGAGAGAGAGAGAGAGAGAGAGAGAGAGAGAGAGAGGGGGGGGAGAATAAATAGAGAGAGACAGAGAAAGGGGAGGATACAGAGACAGAGAGACAGAGAGAGATACACAGAGAGGAGAGGGGGGGGGCAGAGACAGAAAGAGAGAGAGAGTATAGAGAGAAAGACACAGATAGAGACAGAGATAGACAGAGAGAGAGAGACAGATGAAAGGAAGGAGAAAAGGAGAATAAACGATTGCCTTCTTCCGTTGGCATTTATCCAGTGGCGTTCTGCTTGAGAAATTGTATAGACATCAGAAAGAAACTTTGAAGAGGTTTTATTGTTTGAATTTCTGTATTCCTTGTAGCTCTGTGGCCCAGTTGTTATGACCATGAGAATGTGGAATGAAATCAATAGTAAAATCATGTTTTATATATCAGATGTAAGAAACAATCAAACCTGCAGCGGAAGAAGCGAGATTAATGATAGAAAGACATGGATTTGCCTGATTTAATCAACAATCCCATTGGATTTTATGGTGCAAGGCGTTGCTTGCCAATTCAGGGGATGGGTTCAGGAAGAAGAAAGAGGAAACACCTTTTCAAAAGGAGCAATGAAAAAAATTAAAGGTTAATTATTTATAGTAATGACATTAATGACCATAATAATTATTAACTTTGAAAAAAAAAAGACAAAGGAAACTGCTGATTAATCATGAGTATGGCAGTTTATCACACATAGGATAAAATCAAACAAATTGAAACGTATGTAGCAGGAGAGGGGGGCGGCAAGGAAAATAGCTCCATTCCAGATAAAGCGAAATGAAAACTAGAATGCAAAGCTCTTGTTGAAATGACTGGGTATTGACAATTCTCTTTAGTCTCTGAATTGGATCTACACCGTTGGATTGATGTATTTCATTTCTTTCTTTAGACTTTAGACATCGTCATTTCTTGCACTGTGCAACAACATTCCAAAGACTCACCACGCATGACGGCGTTGGGAAATAATTGCACACCCGTCTTTTCATCCTTAATCCCTCAGTGTGGCCACCGCTATAAATAAACATGACTCATGCGAACAGCTGTAATTCAACACCGGTTGAAAAAAAAAAAAAATAATATCATTCAATCTTTTTCAGTGGGGTAATTTCGCCATTATTCGATTAACTCAAAAATCTCTCCAGATTTTATAACACTTATCGTTATTGACTTGCTGTACACAGAATAGTGAATGTTTTCCAGTACCGTTATAGAGACTGACTGACTGACATCACCCGTGACTGATTCAGCCTTATCGTGGCTGGTAAACTACAGTAAAACTGTTGATTTATGACAGCAATTCACATTACGACAAAAGAAGAGACGGGGAACCCTTGAGAAAAACCACTCCTGTCTTGAGAGAGCAAGGTTTTTTGGTGTTTTTTTTTGTTCCGTTATTTTATCTGATCATCGCTACAAATCATCCTGTGTATGAATATTTTATTATTTTCTATTTTCTCAAGTCTTAAGGAAGATTAAAATGTCTTCAAAGAACAAAAAATTAAGTAACCAGATATTGACAGATGGGCGTTTTGGGTTGTTGTTTTTATAGTTTATTTCTGTATGCCACAAATTGTCAGGATTAGTTAATCATTAGAAGAGAGAGAGAGAGAGAGAGAGAGAGAGAGAGAGAGAGAGAGAGAGAGAGAGAGAGAGAGAGAGAGAGAGAGAGAGAGAATGAGTGAGTGATTGAGTGAGTGAGAGAGAGAGAGAGCGAGAGAGGGTGAGAGAGGGACAGAGAGAGAGGGAGAGAGAGAGAGAGAATGAGTTAGTGAGAGAGAGAGAGAGAGAGAGACAGACAGACAGACAGACAGAGACAGAGAGACAGAAAAAAAAGAAAGAATGACAAGATATTATTATGAAAACGATTTATTGCAACATAATTTATATCTTTTATCTGTACCTTGAACTAAAACACTTGTTTGACTGGGACTCCCTTCTACTGGAGATCTCCTGTGGTCTTGTGCACTCAAGAATTCGTTGTTGTTTTTTGTTTCTTTCAATCTCAAAATATTTTCTTCTTTAATTGCTTTGCTCTGCAGGCGTCTGGAGAGTTTTCATTGAGCTTTGATCATGAAAATCATTATCAAAATTTCTGTCGTTATTATCATCCTCATCATCGTTATTATTGTTATTATTATTATTATTATTATTATTATTATTTAATAGCGATAGTAGTAGCAGAAGTCTTGCATAGTCACTTCTTTACATTGTAAAAAAAGTTGGGGATAGAGGTCAGAGCCAACAAGAAGGTTAGCTGTTGTAAACGTCTTTGTCATAACCACATTCTGTGGATTAAAATCAATTATTTTCTCTCCCCGGATCCGGTTTGTGGTGACTGGTCTGAAATATAATTTTGGTCTGTTCAAGAGCCAGAACTTTTGCTTCATCATGAACGGCGAGTTTTATCACCGCGTACAGATCTGTGCCTGAGCCCATACACTCATTTGGAGTATTATCCCAAGTTATCAGTACGCGAGAGGGTTTTTAAATCCATGGGCGGCCCAGCCAGAGATACATTATTTTGGGCGAGGGCGGGTGTGGAAGATGAAAAAGGGTTTGAATCTTGAGTCGGAGCTTGCAGAAAGCACGTGGACACGTTAACGTTCACGGCGTGTTAGAAAAAAGCAAAACGACAGACAAAAATAGCAGAGTGATAGGACAGCAGGAGGAGACACTACCAGAAGCGCCCACCAACGACCCGCAATGGGGGTGGGGGTGGGAGGTGAGGGAGGGTAAACAGAGAAAAGACAAAACACACATTACTTAAGAAGAGATTCAGGAACAAAAAGATGGGAAATAATCAATGTTGAAAAGTTACTTGCAATTTTGCTGATAATAATGGTATGGAAATAGTTGAAATGGGAAACATAGAAAGCTCGAGATTGTGTTTTTACAAGGGCTGGCAAGGCATACCAAAAGTTGCACATTGAAAATTACATAATATTTCTTCCGAAATTAGGAGGTTCTATCTCCCCTTTCCCATTTAAAAAAAAATAGAAGGAAAATTAACCTAGAGAATGACGATCACAAATAGTGGAGAAACGACCGGAAAGAAATAATTTGCCTGGAGCTCAGAAAATGGTTGGATTATTTAAGTCTTACAGGTGCGATCAATCAAAGTACGACTAGAGATTGGAATGAAGTGGTGAGCTAATGTGTTTGAAATCTGTCAACTTTCTGCGCAGTGGAATACAAATATCTTACATCGGTCACAGCCGCTATTCTTTGTATTATAATTTCTCCATTATAATCCAGTGACTCGGTAGTAGAAGGTCTATGTTTCTTAACGTTTTGTACTGTTATAAGTGAGGTTACACTGCCAGGCAACATTTGGATTGTTCAGGATTTTAAAAAAACTTGTATGGGGGTTAAACTTTAGTTAAACTTGGGTTCCTGAGACAAATCAAAAAGGAGGATTTATTAACAAACCCTTTCAACTGCTCTGTTTTGATCCTGCAATTACCACCCCCAATAAGTGACAGTGTCGCCGCCTCTGCTCCAGATGTAGACCTGTGGAGGGTCTAGCGCGTGAGAGACTGGAGGTAATATTTATGTAGGGGAGGGGGCTGTGGA
>OZ007575.1:22131928-22151928 GCA_963931925.1 Onchidella celtica | reverse complement strand
ACCGTCGTGGGGGTCAGAGGTGATTTATAAGAAGAGTAAGTACTAGTGGGGATGTTAGTCTTTTAAGATAACCAATTCTACCTGGACGAGTTAAGGTATAACGTACTGACATTAAATATTAATTTCTGCGTCCGTGAGGAGAAACGAATTCTATAGGTTAATATTATACGGTATTATCCAGCCACACCTTTTACTGTGCTAGACGTAGGTTCGACAAATACAAAAAATTGCCCACTTATTTGAACGTTGAAAGCCACACGGGAAATAACAGCGTAGATCCAATTTTACTGGTAATCGAACATAATTACCCCCTTCCTCCAGTCAGTGCCCTTTTCATTCAGTGTCAACTGTTTTGTTTGAGTTTCAGCGATTGAAATGTGAGGGCGGAATCCAAGAAACTTCTACCCTTTATGCAAAATTTTTGATGAGATTCTTTGAGTATTGAATTTGAGTTTGGATAAAGCAGGTGGACACGATAACGGTCACACTGAGCTAGTTTCATGCAATCCTTGACTTCAACCATGGAGTATGAGGAGAGCGGCCATTGTATGTTTGCTTCCTCCAATGCCATCTAAACAATCAATGAATTTGAAGTGGGTGCTGGTCGGCACTGCGTGGGTTTAAATCATCAGCTCATCCGTAAATCAGGCATACCGCGCTATAGACCACTGTCCAACTGAATGAAAAACTGGATCAGTGGGATTACTGGAGCTCTATATACGTACAGCTGAAGTTGGTATCATTTGTACAGGTTTTTCATTTGTGGATTGCATTCCAATCTGCCTCTTGTGAGCCTTCAGAACGGCCTGCCCATTAATGTGCATTCTTTTCGGTGGGATGAAAGGTAGATTTACCCTGTCCGTACGGTCAAAAGCAAACACGGATGACGTTCTACATTTCTAGGCCATCGGCGTCGTTGTCATCTCGCTACATTCAACATACACACTTAACTATCGTGGTCTACAGTGTTCCCTTTAAAGTAAACACGACACACATAGTAAGTATCGCATGCAGATATAGACAGTCACTCTGTCAGGAAGTAAAACCACTCCCTCCACTTAAGCTTGGCCGACAAAAACGTTTATGATCATCCAGAGTGACCCTTAAGTGGACCAGGGAAGAAGAAGAAAGAGACATGACCACTTGCAGCAGGTACATCCCACGTTCTGAAAGTCCAGCCTGGGTCATCAGATCTCTCACTTTATGGCAGCTTAAAGTCTCAACATTTACGACCGTACCTTCCCTGTTGGCTGGAGTCACGGTACCGTTTGCCAGAGAAATGAAGCTCAGAGCGTGCAAATTAAAAGATGAGGCGTAAAACCTTCCAATGGCCGGAGCTGGGTGTCGGGTTACGTTACGGCAAACAGGCCGAACGGTCGTACCAGCCGAGTATTTATGGTCCTACCCTTGGGTATTCTTCGTGGCCTTGTCAAAATGGGGCTTTTCCAGATTTACAACCGGCTTTAGGGAAGAGGAACAGTCTCCCCGACCCCCCCCCCCCCCAACATGTATGCACCGTAGAACAATGCACAATGCACTTGGCGGAAAGAAAAAAAAGAAAGTTTATTGCAAAGAGAGAAGAGAAAAAACTGGATCTGCAGAGAATTATATTTTCCGACTGTGACAAGTTTATGACTTGGCAGAGAGGCAGAAATGGCAAGAGAATTAAAGATTGAATTGATATGTAAATATTTTCCCCCAGTAACCGACTGACTTTTGTGAGGTTTGATAACGTTATTGTATGCAGATCAAATACATTAAGTGGACGGATGACTAAGTTTCAAGTTGCAATATATTACTAGAGCAGCATAAACCTCGTCTATTTGTTCAGGATTAAAATGTCAATATCTTGCCTTTCGCTACCCCCCCCCCGCCTTTTTCCCCACTGTTTGTGCAGCTAATTGAAAAACACCTCTTGTTTCAATGTTCACATTCAAGAACCGCCATACAGCACTAAATGATGTGAATCGTATGTTACAGTTATCATTACAATCAAATCTAACCATATGTCGCCTCCCTTTTAACAATTTTACATCACACTGGACCTGCAGCACCTGTTTCCATCAACTGAAATATGAACAATTTCTCTATCCAATTCACTGATGCCTGGGAAATATAGAGAAAATATGGGAGAATTTTATTAGTCTTAAACTACAGATCTAATCTCCCGGGTGGGGGGAAACCAGGAGACTGTACCCCTTCCCTCACCACTTTCTCTCCTTCCCTCTACCCTTGGATAAATAATTGTGTATGAGACACGGGTTAAATATGCCAAATTGACAGTCAACAGATGATACCAAGGTGATGTGATAAACTTTGACCCGGATACCCGGGATGTAATATGAGAAATGGACATTCCGTCTGTGAACTCTGCCTGGGACATTGAGCCGGTCTGCCATAAGTGTACATAGCCGGGCGGGGTGAGCCGGCCTGGGGGATTAACGGATAAGCGTAACTGAGTAAATAGGATGTGCTTACCCTAGAGTTTACTGCAGTCAGAACAGAAACGCTTTATCAGAAAACTTGCCCGTATAAGCTTAATCTGAATGACTGTGGGCATCATTCGGTGACGCTACTGATGTCTTGTAGGAAAGTCTTATCGAGCTAATAACTCTGTAGAATGTGATCCAAAGCTTAGTGGATTATCCTGGACTATCACACGTAACTTAACTGTAACGTAATACACAAGGCAAATATCTTGTTCCGTCTCCGGCGCATATCTGAAAGTATGAAGTAAGACCATTGCAAGCAATCTCATGGCACCTGTTCCACCTTAGGATACCTGAATAGATGTAATATCCATGGTAGCAACGCCATGCAATTTCAAAACGAAACAAAGCATATCCGGGCTCAAATCCGGTATGAAAAAGAAATTGAACACTGCAGGACTTTGAACCACTCAACCAATAAAAACAAGTTCATAAATCGTGAAAAATGTTAAAGAGAAGACCGGCACTCACGGCCAAAGCAGAATGCTTTAAAATGATGATATGGACGTCCATGTTTGTGTTGTCCAGCATCCTGAGCCACCAGATTGGCGGGAGGACCATAAATCGACATAATGACCGGACAATGATGTCCACTGAACGTGTTGATAAGGGCGAGTTCGTCTTTCGCTCCAGATTTACGATATCGTCTTATCGTCACCCATCATTGTCTGTCCAGACTCTGTAATTTCAAGGCTTCATACAGACGGTGTCTTTAGATCTTCATTCATTCCAGACAAAACAGGAATAATCTTCAGGGATTTGGTGCGATGGTGGTGCGGTCAGCGCTCACCACAGTCCACAGGAAAATACTTCCTACCAAACAAAAGCTGTTGACTCTTATAGGGAACATGAGAACTTAATTTGAAGTCAGGTCTCTTTTATCGTGCATGATATGCCAAGTAAACGGAACTGTAGCGTTTAAGTCAAAGACCCCAAAAGGAAAATTTACATTGCAGTTTGTTCGTCCTGTATTCATTGTCTGGGCTATTTACTATAATGACGTCTTCCAGACGGTTCTGAACGGTGGTTTGCGTGTCTGTGTTAGACATGTAACAACTGCTTATGGTAAAACGCGTCAAGTCAGCCCAGTGCATTTCCCACTGAACTAAATCTTTTCCAGCGCTCGGAAACTCCTCGAGGGATGCGGGGACGCAATATGCGAGACTTACATTCATATTCACTTTGGTATCCCAGATGGAAAACTGTTCAAATCACTAGGAGTTGAGGGGCAGCGGACTTAACCACCCTGGCTCTTTCGAGATTACGGGTATATCCTTTGGTCAGTGCATACGATTGCACCGATGCTGTATATTCATCCGTGTTTCTCCTGCCACAAAGCGTCGTGGCCATTATTATCCTTTTCTGATGTCCTGCTTGTTCTACAGTGTGTCAGTGTAGCCGGTGGTCTATCTGCTTATTTATTTACATAGATTGATCTTTCTCTGTCTTCCTTATCGCTTTCTCAGGTTCTCTCTCTCTCTTTCTCTTCCTTTTTTTTTCTCTCTCTCTCTCCCTCTCTTTCACTTTCTTTGTCTCCAACACCTCCTTTTTTTTTAACTCACTCACCCACTAATTTACTCACTCACAGGCAAACACACATCTGTTCCATCCTTGTCTGGCGTGGAACTGTGACATATTTTGTTGTAACAGATCAATGATAAACACTTGCAGAGTTGAACGGATCCGCCAGACGGCCAATCAAAGGCTTTAACTACATCCTGGCTCTAGTTCATTCCCTCCTGGTTACGTGGCAAACACAGTTATCAACTTGACTTGGTCTGCGCTATGGCAGAGTTATGAACTGGAGGAAGTCAAGGATTTTTCTCACAGACCTGGAGTAAAGATTGGAGTTATTACTGGGTATCACAATCTTTAATTTGTCCTGGGTCAGGAATTAGCTCACGGTCAGTCATAATATTGAAAAAGGACTCAAATCGTTCGTTTCGTGGCATGCAGATTATTTGCGTCCAGGAGTTATGAAATGCAGGCACTGGATCGATGGGAGTGGCAACTTGATACAGCTTTGGTCGAGCCTTCGAGCATTAAAAATGATACTATGCCATGTAATTATTTCTTTTATTCCGACTGCTCTGTTGTCGACCTGATCAAACCCGTAGACAGAGCAGACATTGTTAATGAAGCACATTGTCACATTAAATTTCATTGATTCTGGTTTATTCATTCTTAAAGCTAAAACATCAAGATCCAACATTAAAACCTGCATTTTCTTTTACCAGTCGAAATGTGTAGCAATAGTACAATTCAGATCTAGATTTTGATCACACAGACTGCTGAGCGCAATAATATATTTGCTGACGTACAGTGGATTTGAACGCAGACTCAAATCAGAAGCTGGAAAAAAAAAAAGAAAGCAGGTGAATACAGTGGCAAAGAAATGATGCAATGTCGTGTAAAGTCATGGAAATGTATCTCACAATAAAGAGAGAGCTGAAAGTCGTCCGGTGTGTCATGAAAATATCCCACCATTAGATTCCATCAGGAATTTTGTGTGAATACAGCTTGTGCTGGGCCATTCAGTGAGGAAGTTGTTTATCTTTTACTGCATTCAGCCTGCCATCTGAGTCCATTACGACTTGTCTCGAACCTTCTGTCCACGGGGGCTGGGTCTATACGGATAACAGCTGCTGTTTATATCGCCTTGTCGGTGCGGAAGGCAGGCTGAAGCTGTGGCCCAGTCACTCGACTTCTGTTCTCTCAATGCTTCAACGTGTTGGTGAATGGCCCGCCCGGCTTATCTTAACTGTTTTGTTTTTATCTTGTTATTATTCCTTTTGTTAGTAGAGTTTTATCCCTCTCCATTTTCCAAAGCATGAGCGACGTGCATCATTTTGCAGCTTTGGAGTAGAGCCAAATAAAAGCCTTTGCTAGTTGAGAAAATACTGTAAAATACATTCATTCTGTTATTGTACTTTCTGGCATTGCGTTAACGTGACATTTGTCTCATCATTAAAGATAGACATTTCAGCACAATGCAGACTCAGAGTTTGAGTATCCGTGTATAGCGAGGCTCGTCTCCCTCCGCGTTTTCTCAGATATTTTCTTTTCTGCCAGGGCGGAAATAACAAGACAAAATTAAAATTATGTAAGCACCCCCCCCCCCCCCCACTTTCCCCTCTTTTTTTTTCTAACCTTAAACTTGTGAAATTCGCCGTTTTTCAGAGTGTCCAAGTGTCCGCCGATACTGTCTATGATATAGTCAGACAATATGATAGAAATCTTGTATTTTATCATGTTCGGTTTATACTGTTTTCTGTCAATTGAGCCTTTGTCTGTTCAGAAAGAAGGACAACAGAACAGCCTAACTGCTGCCAGCATGTGCCCACTAAACCTGCAGCTGACCATTAAAGTATTATCTTACATATAGTCGGATTTGGTCTTCTTATAAATGGTTCTATCTGCGTGGACCATCTTCTGACCGCCGTCTGCTGTCTCCGCGGTCAGGGATCTCATATCACAGACTACAGCCGTATTCCCATCCCTAGCACTGTCTGCCCGCATAGAGTAGCTCTTGATTCTGAACGCCGGAACAATCTTATCCTTCTTTTATTGCAATCATAACAATGTCTTATCACAAAGCTCAAGCGAAGACAATTCAGTTCTTTGTCCGCGAGTTCTTCCGCCTTTATAGTCCTGTCGTTAAATACTCTCTAATCCATTGGTGAAAACTGTTTTATCCCACTTTTAAACCACATGTTTCTCAGGACAGATAGATCTAGTTTTCTGGCCAAAACGGCACTTTTTAACTTTTTCTCTCAGCAGAGAATATTTCCCATATCTTCATAATAATATCCATTAGCCGCTGCCTTTAAAAACAGCAGAAAAGCTTTCAGCAACATTCCAATCAAGAAAACAAAACAAAACAGGACACAATAAAAAAAAAAAAAACGTACGATTTTTCTTTGGTGTTTCTGTTAGCCAGAAATAATATTTTGTGCCCTTTTTTTTTTCAAACCAAAAAACAAAAAAACAATTAAGTTTCTGTCCTTATTTTTCTTCCATTCTGATTTGATGATGTCCAATAATATTATCATGATGGCCTGTGACTTCTGCCACTGATTGATTCCTGGAAGTTTGGCTTGAAACAAACTCTTACTGTGTTGGAAAACATAGTGGTTGACAGATTTACTGGCATTTTGCAGTGAGTGAAATATTTTGCAGTTGACATAAACCAAAATTATGAAATTTATTTGCTCTTGGAACTGCTTTCATCCGCAACCGAACAGAGTTGTACGTTTTTTTTTTTTTTTATGACTTTGATCTGCTCTTGGAAACTGCTTTTTCCGTATCCGAACAGAATTGTTCGTTGTGGGTTTATGAAGTTGATCTATTCTTGGGAACTGCTTTAATCCGTATCCGCACAGAATTGTACGTACGTTGTGGTTTTACGTTTTAAATGACAACTGAAGGACGTGACCATTCAGAAACAAAGACAAGGAAGAAGAACATTAATTTCCTTGGGTCAGCCCGAACTTTCGGCCTTTGATTTATATCACAGTTTTTGTCCACTCGACATTCAGAGAGCAATTAAGGGAAATAAACTGAAGGACAAGCAGGGATGTTTCTTCTGTCCCCCAAGTCCACCTAAGTGTGAATTATGACCGCGTAAATACAAACTCATAAATGTCATGTGATTTCTGATTTGTTTTATTGCCTGTCTCAGATGTCAGGTGTGATTTTTTAAAATGTGATATTCATAATCATGAAGCTGAAGATTTACTGCCCATTCTCTGAAGTAAGGGGAGAGAATGTTATCTGGATTATTGTATTTATCTATAAATTCACCCTCATTGTCTTCATCATCATGATCATCATCGTCATCCTCCTCCTCATCATCATCTTGTCTATTTCTTGGACTTCACGTTCTTGTCCCTTTTCAATTCTAGACATTGCAGCTGAGAGCCAGTACCTGAATAATTATATTTCTAATATGACTCATAACAAGACAATCACTTCAAATTTACACGAAGGTTATGGTGTCCTTTGCCTGGCATTTCAGTCTCCATCCCACACAGCTGATATCTTTGCCCTGACAATAATGAGAATTCGTTCTCTGTGCTGAGATCATTAATTCAATCAACAAGTAATCTACACCAACAAAATATAATTGCCTACCTTCTGACTCTACGGTATGTAATACAAGACTGATGTTCTCCACCTTACTCGCGCTTCAACACCGAAATGAATCTCTATCATAATTCTCACCCACAGTTTTTCATTTCTTTTATCGATTACTCTGAGCAACTCTATTCTGAAGTGCACATTTCATGCTCATCACTTCTTAATTTCAGGTCGTCAAGTTTAATGTACCTGGAAATAAGTGCGCAGTTTTGCCTTTTCGTGAGCAGAGTGTTATAAACAAAGTATACGCTCATTGTGCACTTGATTCACACCCCACAGAACGCTCGGCTTCTCAGTGCTTTACCCGTAAACAGTTAGAATTCACTTATCCAAGCAAACAGATAAGGACACACAAGTACGCCGGACACCCGGGGACATACACACAAATGCACCAAATATCCATCATATACACATACATGTACGTATCCATACACATCGGCACACGAAAGCATACGGGATCGCCACGAAGCATACCCACACGTTACACACATACACCAAACGTCCAGCACACACATATGCACACTCATACACACACACATATACATACACACATGTATAACCGGACTCAAATACACCACCTAAAATCGATGCCTACCACCACCACACACACACACTCACACACCATACGAACACAAACATTAATTAAATATCCACCCACATTCACATAATAATAATATCCGCACCCGCTCATCCCGTTCTTCACAGAATACTTCCTCGTTTTCTTTTTCTTTACTCAGTCTGCTCTTGCCGAACCGTTTTGTCCTGACCGAAACATAGTCTGCGGTAGCTCATTTCCTTCCACGTTTTCTCTGAAATAACCCGAATGAAGTATAAACAAAACATTTTCATTTCGACCACATCATTAAAATACTCCACATTGTGTTCTGTGATCGTACTGTTGTATTTTCCCGGGAACAGGAATTTTGTTTGTTTACTTCTCTCTGTTTAAATTTCCTGGAAAGCAGGAAACTCGGCGCCAGAAAGCGATCAGTAGAGTTGAGAACCGGCGTATCTACATAGCAAAGAACAAGCAGTTTACTTCCCCCTTTACAGAATGATGTCTGTACATGATGAGCTCTATCAGAGTTGCCACCCGTCTTTTCAGGCGATTCATCTCATGGCATGTGACGTCACCGGCTTTTAATCGTTTTGCAAAACCAAATGCCCGGATGCCTGTTGCACGTGAGGAAATGAAGAAGAAAAAGACAACGCAAAATATCCGAATGCTTCGGGTGAAATGAGAACATAATAATGGATAATTATGCAGAGGGTGTTTGACGTGCCCAAAGCTGTGAAAAAACACACACAAAAAGAGAAAATTAACAACAACAAAAACTGCGATTTTGATGTCAAGTATCCCCGTGCCCGGGGCGATGCTATGGCAGGAAAATGTGGTCTGGTAAAACTGGTTGAGGAAAGTGTGGGGTACGGAGATGGCGTAGGGTAGGGAGCGAACTGTTGATTGCCAAATTAAAGTTCCTGCAATCTGGAAAATGCAACATTCACTTAAATCCCAACCCCACTCTCTCTCTCTGACCTCCCAAACATTATGCGTACACATATGTTTTATATAGTTATGCACGTATGTATAACTTTATTCTTGCATTTATTATGGAATACTATTTTGAGCGTTCTAACACTCTTCTCCTGTGGCCTGGCAGTCCGGCATCCTTGTCAGTCTCTTGATTTGTTGCTCATTCAAGCCATTTTGGTGACAGTCGGTCAGTCAGTTGGTTAGTCAGTCAGTCAGTTAGTCAGTGAGTCAGTTAGTCAGTGAGTCAGTCAGTTGGTGGGTCAGTCAATCAATCAGTCAGTCAGTGAGTCAGTCAGCCAATCCGTCAGTGGGTCGGTCAGTCAGTCAGTAAGGCTATCATTCAGTCAAACACTCATTCAGTCAGTCACTCATTCGGTCAATCAATCAGTCAGTCAGTCAGCCGCTCAAACAGTCGGCAATTAAATCACAATCAGCTTTTTTTTTAAAACATAAAGTTAGACTGTTGTTTTTTTTTTTCTTTCTTTCTCTGTCGTGTGTAAACGCACGTGCATGTAACACGCAAACCGACGCTGGCTTTGAGCGTCACAATTATAAATTAAATATATCCCTTCCTTTTTCTCCCAGTCTCCTTCTATCTGTCGTTCATACAATTTCACAATAACAGGCATGCAAGTAAATCCGGTACGTAGGAAACACTATCCCTTTTTCTGCACTTTCAGATACTCACACGTAAATGCAAACAGCCCGACACAACCATGCACCAAATTATACACAGTAAAAATCTATCAGTTGACCTATATGAATTATTTATCGGATAAATTTCCCGGTTGAAGAAAAAATGAACAGTCTCCCGGGGCCTTTTTCTCTCCGCCCCCCCCCCCCTCCACCTCCCCAACCTCACATCTGGCCCCACCGCCGCTCCCCCACCCCATTCTCTTCCCCGCCCGTAACTCAGATCTATAATTATCTCAGAACAAAAAAACAACACACACACAATTTCAGAAACCTGCAGCCTCTTGTCCTCGCCTATTTTGGCCAGGAAACAAAAGAAAATAAAACTACGACACTATTGTTAAAAGAGTTTCTGACACACATTACAAGTTCACACCAAATTTCAAGCCAATTACAGAGAAAAAAAAAAAAAAAGTCCGCGCGTAACTTCTGGGCATGAGTTTTACTGATGGACTCCATCTCTCTCTCCTCTTCCTGTTTCTCGTTTTTTTTGTTTTTTCTTCAACTGAGTGAGAGCGGAAGTTATAAATTAAAATTTTGAAAACTGGCGTAAGACAATCCTCACTCATGTGTATTCATTAGAAAATTTACACTGAATTCCCCAAGGCTTCTTGAACTAGATTCTAGACTCTATGCAAAGAGGATTTGGGTGAAAATAGTGTGAGCAGTTTTCCCTTGTGGAGCTTGACAAGTTTATCCCTGCATAAAAATACAGGAAGTTGCATAAATAAGTGAGTTTGGCTGAATTAATTCATCGAATATGATAAAATTGGATTCCATCATTTACAAAAACCTAATCATTGCACTCTTACACAGACGATTAGAATACGCGAGTTTATGGAATAAAGGAAGGGCTTTTACGTGTATAGTATGCCGAGTGACTGTTGCCCATGGGGTCAAGTTATGTTTTCTCTGCACAATGATTTTTTGGTACTGTTTTGTACTGGGGTTAGCATTCGGGTTAGTGTTAGGTTTGGTTTGTTGGCCACAATAACTTTGACACTGTCGAAATGCTACCGTTTTCCAATATTGGCATCAAACGGCTCACTAAAATATTGTGAATATTTATGAATATTATTGTGAATAGTTGTGAACAACAGAAAGATATTCTCACACCACTGCCGGCCCCGCCCCAGACTGAGGAATACATTATTTCTGGTGTCTGTTCCTTTGTGTCTTCGTATGGAAGTTTTATAAATGTCTGCAGTCTGAATATAGAACGGTGTGCATGTGTTAACCGTGCCTTTCATTCGAGTTACCATGTCAGTGCTATGTCATACTCATTGTCACACACGCTGTCACATGCACTATTACATGCCTACTGTCACACACAGTCACACACATACACCGTCACATACACTCAAGGGTATGCATGTACCGACAGCTAGAACTCCCGCCCGTTGATGGCGATATAAATTATTTATTTATCCTACATGTATAATGTTCCTGCAGGACTCGAGCGCTGAGAGATATGTGAGGTGGAGGTTATATAGGTCAGGTCAAGGTGGCTGTGTGATAGATAGATAGATAGATAGATAGATAGATAGATAGATAGATAGATAGATAGATAGATAGATAGATAGATAGATAGATAGATAGATAGATAGATAGATAGATAGATAGAAAGATAGATAGATAGATATAGGTGGGTGGATGAAGATGGATAGGTGGATGGATGGATGAATAGGTGGATGGATGGATGAATAGATAAATAGATGGATGGATAGATGGATGAATGAATGGATGGATGGATGGATGGATGGGTGGATATATTGACGGATGGGTGGGTGTGAGGATGGATGGATGGATGGATAAATGGATGGATGGATGGGTGGACGCACACTCAACTCCCTAATACAACACTCCCCCCCCCCTCCACCTCCACTATACGGTCCCCAGTCAGTACAGAAAAGGAGGGCAGAGGAAGACAGTGCTGTGGCATGATGCAGCTGTAGTAATTTGTTGATGGATTTATGTATTCATTCATTCTCTTGTTCCCTTCTTTTTAATTTTGAGGAGTGGTAGGATAGCATATTGTGGGAATCTAGAAATTTCTCAATATTCATTTGAATCCACACAAAAAAATATGACAGTGGAAGAAATAAACTCGTTAAAAAATCCTTCATTTAATTTAAATGAAATGACTTTACAGTAAACGCAAAAAACTTTCATTGAAAAGGCAGGGAGAATAAAGAAACGAAAACGAATAATTGATTAATGTAGTCAACTTTTTGTCTGTACATAAATATTTCCTGAAGCTACAAATAGAATTATTATGAGTTTTAATGGACGTGCTAGGATGTCCTTGCCATGTTCCTCAACCTTTCAGCGGTACTTGAAGATGTTGGTAATGTTGGTAGTGCTTTCTGGAGTAGTGCACTTGACATACTTATATGTAAATGTGTAGGTGCTGATGCTGGATAAGGCGAAGAGTGTGGTGTAGGGGTTTTGATGTAGCTGGTGGAAGGGGGCTGTGATAAATGTGGTGTCTGATTATCTGTCTGTCTGTCTGCCTGTCTGTCTGTCTGTCTTTCTGTCTGTCTGTCTGTCTGTCTTTCTGTCTATCAGTATGCCTGCCTGTCTGCCTGTTTGTCTGTCTGTTTGTCCTATTCAGTGTGCACACCTGCCGAGTTATAATTTGTTTTTTTAAATCAATCTATGTTCAGTGATTGCATAAATTTTACAAATCAATTTGTCAGTCTTGTCTATGTGTCTGCCTGTCTATCTGCCTGTGTATTTGTAAGAATAATCATCCTTTCATTCTCCATCTCTCTCTCTTATCTTCCTTTATCTTACAATATCTCTGGCATAACTCTGAACAAGACTCAACGATGCACCTATGAAAGTGCCACTTTCCTTTCATGTGCACCTCTTCCCCTCGGGCTGAAATGTCTCCGCCCCTGACAAGTGGAATGTGTTAAAGAACTCATCACAAGAGGGACTGAGAGACTGACCTTTCAGTGTGGAGCTATGAGTGAGGTATTGACTTACATAAGTGTGTGCCCTTTGTCATTCTGTTTGGGGAATTTCTCCACTTCATATATACAAACAGCGTACAGCATAACAGTTTACAAGCAAACAGCAGGGATTATGGAGATCAGGGCTTGTGGAAGTCCTAGAAACTGTTGTGATCATTTGTTTTTAGGACAGAATTCCACATCTGTACATCAGTGACAATCAATATTAAAATTTGTCAAACGTGTTTCATACAGAAAGAAAACAGAACAAAGCACGGGTTCTGCGGCGTGTCTGCTCAATGCCAGCGTCACTACGCCCTGCACAGTTTGCTAGCGAGTCGCTGTACGAGTATAATATGAACGCGTCTATAATTTATAATGTAGTTTTGTCGTAACATAATACTCAGATGGAATTCCGCCAAGTGGATTAATAAACCTCTGTGAAAAGGAACAAGGCGCCGGGTGGTGATGGGAGGTGGTTCCAACAGAACTTTAACAGTCCTGTATTAAAATAGTACTTCAGTTTCTAGACATTCTTATAAAGACCAAAATTCTGATAAACCCTGTCATAATTATGGTCAGTGCCAGTTTGCTCAGCAGTGTGTTAGGCGTATATCCAACCTCGGACCTGTAAATTGTAAATCCAAATTCAAGCTCCTCAAGACACTGCATTTTCGCCAAGGACAATCTGAAGCGATGACGATGGTGGTGGTGATGTTCAATGTGGTTCTTTATGTGTTCCCCAATGGTGCCATCAAAGATTCAAGACAATATTGTACTTAGCAGGTCACGGGCTTGATGGAACTGTTTTGCAAAAGGCTTAGGCTAATATTACTGACTAAGTGTCAGTTTTGTGTGCATTTAGATTTACCATCTTCCGTTGATACCGACCGGCATAGTTATTGGGTTTAGTGTCGAAGGTATTCATACACTTCCTGATATCTCTTGCGTTGAAGAAATAGTTGTGACAATAGTTACACACGTGCCTAGTTTTGGGTCACAGGTGAGCACACCTAGCGACCACTGGGTCAAAAGTAACACCAAAACAAGTTTACGGTATGTGTTTGTGAACGGGATCACTTGAAACACAACCCACCGTATCTGTTGCATTCCGGATCCCCACCGTGCAGAAACACATGTGTTCAGAAAGTACTCACACACAGTGCGGTTTGTCGTGACTTACTCAACAAACATGTGCGTTTAATATCTGCAAAGGCAGTAAAGGAGATTTGGGACATCTGAGACGCAGCGTGTCACGATGAACCGCCAACCAGTTTCCTGTTTTCCCGAGATGTGAACATCACCAGTTGGGTATTCATTTATCTCTTTGTCTTGTTACTATTGTGTTTCACTTGCTATCATACCGATCGTTTCACCAGTTAGCCCTTTGTCATGTACGCACAAAACAACTGCAATCACTATTGGCATCTTGTAAAAGAAAAGCGAACAGATTCGGTGATAAGAAATGATCAGATCTAGCATATTAATAGAAATACAAAACCTTTTCAATTTCCAATCTCCTGTTAAACCGTGCTGAATGTTTGAAGACTGTGCATTTTTGGGGAATTTCCGATGTTTGTGAAATGTCACCGGTTATGTACAGCAAAACAAAACTTATTGAAGTGCTCACGTTCCTCCAGACGCACAGCTGTATGAGATTGTGGCTTCACCAGTCAAGCACTCTCTGTCTTTGTTACAACACTTCCTAGAAATCTGCAGACATTTTGCACTACATCTGCCAACTGTTGGTCTTCGTTTGGGATGCAAGGTCAATTTTGTGCATAGCAAATCCGTCCCAGGCTGAAAATTCTGTCTTTCATTTCGAACCATTCCGGAATCCTCTGTGATCCAACATGCGAAGTCAGTTTTTTCAAACACAAGTCAGTGCACATCTTAATAATGCACAGTCGACGCACGGTCAATGCAGAAACCTTTTATTGTTCTCGTCACTGAGTTTTCTTATTTTTGAAATGTCCAAAGCGTGGGAAAAACTGGAGTCATTGTATTTTCCAGCATGACAAATGTAACGAAAGCATTATTTTCAATAGCATAAAAATAATGTACCCACTCAAGAGGCAACTGTTGACTGTATAGAATGCTCACTCGGTGAGCCCTTTGCTCACATTGTCTTTACTTCATGATTATTCATCAGATTTTCATACAATTTTATCCCAAACACCTGAAGATCCCAGGCTTAAAAAGCGACAGTACATTGTTCTTTTATAGAGGCAAAATGGCAAGGACAAAAGCTTGTGTGACGCGGTAGAGCTTGGTATAAAGTTGAATTGTGCGAGAGAAAAAAGAATTACATGATATTATTGTAATAAATTCAGACCTTGAACTGAATAGATCCTTCGTTCTGATGATTGAGTAAGATTATAGAATGATGTGATACTTGGAATATATACTGAATCATGGAGAAAATTGTTGCTTTTTACACTGATTTTGGTGATGGCATGGAGGAAGGGAGAATATCTATCTATCTATCTATCTATCTATCTATCTATCTATCTATCTATCTATCTATCTATCTATCTATCTATCTATCTATCTATCTATCTATCTATCTATCTATCTATCTATCTATCTATCTATCTATCTATCTATCTATCTATCTATCTATCTTTCTATCTATCTATCTATCTATCTATCTATCTATCTATCTATCTATCTATCTATCTATCTATCTATCTATCTATCTATCTATCTATCTATCTATCTATCTATCTGTCTGTCTGTCTGTCTGTCAGCCAGTCTGTCTATCTATCTATCTATCTATCTATCTATATGTTCGACCGTTTGTCTGTCTGCCTGCAAGTCCGACCCCCTGTCTGTCAATGTAATCTGCGGACGAAAAAGAGGCAAAGAGATGAGTAAAAAAAAGATTACAACAAAGAAAGAAATTCTGTAACCAAGTTATACGTCCCACATCATAGACTATGGCAGAAATAAGAAATGACGTTGATTAACCCATCAAGCGCCGTGCGCCGTGCGGGCCGGGAGGACCAGGTCTCTGACATACACAGAAAATGGTTCTGTACACGGACAACAGGCACGCAGAGCTGTACATTTCATCGCCAATCGTGTAAATAAACCTGGCTTGTGTTTAATCATGGCGATCTTGTAATTCAGGCTGGGATTCTTAGCCTCCCCCCCCCTTCCCCTTTTTCCCTCCCTCCTAAAGGATGAAACAGACGAAGGTTGGTGTAGGTACCAGACTGGTAGCTCGCCATCCATAAATGTTGCTTCACATTGGCACAGTAGACACTGCCCGCTGCATCCCGTTGGGTCGTGCATAAAATCGTGTTAGTGTGAAGCAAAATATATGGGCGGCGAGCCACCAGTTTGATACCTCCGCCAGCCGTGGTCTGTTTCACCCCTAATCCTCTCATTCTTGGCCACAGGGCGTCACCCTCAGAGATACATTTCACTTGTGGGTCTGAATGCCACATATAATATTTGGGTGGACTGTGCGGAAATCTGTTTGCGACGGCTTTAGGTACAGCTTGAGAGGGAAGTCACAGATTTATGGGAACATTTTCTTAAGAATATTTTTTTTTTCAAGGTAAATTAGTGATCTACGTATCTACTTGGGATGTGGAACAAATGTTCTGAAAGAGAAATTAAATTACACCAAACCTAACTAATTAAAGTCTCAGATAATAATTATGCCACCCCCTCTCTCCACACACACACACATGTACACTGTAGCCTGTGTGGGACAGAGTCCAAGTGCAGGTAATTCAGATACATGTATTCAATACACCAAGCTACACACTGAAGCCAGTGGGTACTGACATCTCCCAGCGGGTGTAAAATCTGTTTGAAAAGCGACATTCCAGCAGGAGAAACGACTCTAGTGAATTAAATCATAAAATAATGACAATAATTACAAAGACACACCAAAAAATACAACAAAACAAACATTATTTTTGTTTCAATCACAGCAAGTCAAGGAAGACCATCGGGTCGCTGCCGGGCTTAAAAGGCACCGTCTAAGAAAATGGTACCTGGACTTCTTGTACACCCAAATTTTTGTCATGGGATCTGTGCGTTGCGAGATCTCAGGGGAAAAAATCCGAAAATCTGTGATAAGAGTAGAAAAAAGAGGGCAGAGTGCAGTATAAATAATAAAGGACATGACGTGTATACTATATATGACAGTAGCAGGCTGTATTGTGTACTGTCATACAATAGCAGAAAACTCTGGCCTGACAAAACGTGTATACTGCCAAGTCATTAAAACATCTGGAAAAACAAAACAAAAAAAAGGAGAGTTAAAATGTATAAATACCTACACAAAAATTCATTCAGAATCAAAATCAGGATACCGCCAAAGGCAGAGCAAGCGGCAGTATGAAAATCTCTGTTATTCTCTTGGAACAGTGTCGTGTTTTTTCTCTATGAACAGCCCACCCTGTAGGTTTCTGAGAACCTCAGTGCTGGCGAGATGTGTCGTAATTTCCCTCAATTTCAGTGACTTAATCAGTGCCGTATGTGTGATAACCTCACACATCAACCTCACTTTCTCTCTCTTTGTAGAACATTCTGAAACAAGCCTTGTTAGAACGGAAGCCGTAGAGAATAAATCATATAAAATATAAAAGATAAGACATCTTTCCTAGCAGCTTTGTCGCTTATCTACCGTCAGGGGGTGAGCGATTGTTCTGCTGGCGGCAACCGTATCGTGAGCATCTCCTGCAGGCAGTTAACCCACCCCTCATACTTAACTGTGTCAGTTTCACACCCGTTTGTTGTTGTTTCTCTGTTGCGGTATTTTTCTTCTTGGACGACCAGCCCGTTGCTGCATTTGTGTTATGTAGCTGCGTGCGTATGAAATATACAGACGTGTAGAGTACAGACCACTGACGTCCGGGAATTATATTTTCCCTGGGGAGGAAGCGCGGTTTTCCCTTTCAATTGCTCATCAATGATTTTCATGGGAAAAGAAAAGAGAAAAAGAGATATGAGATATTTGGGCCATTTAGCCAATACACACAATAAACTTTTTAATGACCAGTTTGTGATATAGTTCCGTACACATTACAGTGACCATTTCACCTGCGAAAAGGGCGATTGTAGCCGGCGAGCTAAACGTAATCCTAATCCTAATCCTTGACCTCTACATAAAATTTGTTATGCAGATAAAAACCTAATTTGGTCACTTGGTCCAAACAGTAAGTCATTTCGAAAGAAAACATTTATGATCTCTTAGTCTCACCGACGTTCACTGTCTTCGGAATACAGAGGGTTACACAGCAGTCTTATTACTGTTTTTATACCTAATTATTACAGTAACTGTTCCACATCCCTAATGTTAATTGAACTGCAGGTGGTCGGTAATGATGTTGGTATGACTCTATGTTATACTTAGCTAAAACGTTTTAGCACATGCTCTCCAAATCAGTGGCAATGTTAAATAAATAGTTAATCAATAAAGCTCAGTATAGTCGTGGGAAAAGTTTTATTAAAAATTTTCATTTCATTATTTACTACCGAAGTAAAAGAAAGCAGGTGTACGAAATATTCGCCTATCCTTTCTTCTGTCTGTCTGTAAGTGTGTTTGTCTGTCTATCTTTATATGTGTCTGTCTCCTGTCCTCCTTTAGGCCCATGACGAGACACTAGACAATTTTCTCCCACTGTGTGTAGTACAAATTGGATAAGAGGATACTCCACTATATCGACACCGGTCTACCCCAAAAAACGTTGCGGTGTACACGTAGTTTGGTTGTCCTCAAATATTGAAACAGTTGGCCAGTGCTGCAGTAATCTGATGGTCTGTGGTGAACACGAGACAAACTCCTCATGGTCTCGGGTTAGGGGAACGTGTCCGGAACACGCCAGGTGTTGAAGGGGAAAAGGTGGTAGATTTCACAGGCTGGGGAATATCATGAATTTGTAGAGGAGTCATTGCATTGGAGGTCAAACTCAGTAGGTTTTGTGTATCTATCTATCTATCTATTTATCTATCTATCTATCTATCTATCTATCTATCTATCTATCTATCTATCTATCTATCTATCTATCTATCTATCTATCCATCCATCCATCCATCCATATCTCTCTATCTATCTATCTATCTATCTATCTATCTATCTATCTATCTATCTATCTATCTATCTATCTATCTATCCATCCATATCTATCTATCTATCTATCTATCTATCTATCTATCTATCTATCTATCTATCTATCTATCTATCTATCTATCCATCCATATCTATCTATCTATCTATCTATCTATCTATCTATCTATCTATCTATCTATCTATCTATCTATCTATCTATCTATCTATCTATCTATCTATCTTCCGTCTGTATCTGTCTACCACTTTGCTCAAAGGTCCTCTGACACAGACCTGAGACATCTGAGATACCATGAGCAAGCGGCTGACCGAATGATTGAATGCCCATGTAAGGTGACAAGAAAAGAGCAATGTGTGAAGTGGGTCGAAGTGTATGGACCATGGCTCTGATGCCGTAGTGAGTCAAGCGATTCCTGGTGGCCTGGCTGCGTGGCTTCGTGTGTGTGCGTGTGTGTGTCTGTCTGTTGTGTATGTGCGTGCGCGTGTTTGTAAATGTAAACGTATACTAGGTTTGTGTGTATGCGCGTATTTGCGCCGGCATACGTACATACGTCTGTGTGTATGTGTACGTGTGCGTTTTTGGCATGTTCAGGTTTCTTGGTTTCAGCGAAATAACTTTAAGGTCATCAGTTCTGTATACTGCAGGCCGCGTCCTTGCTAACAGGGAATAAGCTGACAGTTTCTCTTACGCTGAAATTGGTAACTCAAGCGCGCATACACAGTAATACACATAGGCATCCACACCAGCAAGCAAACTTTAATCACTACAACAAAAGAGTAACTCTGTCCCCTGTTGGCACCTAAATACACAACTTTCACCTTTGAAATCTTCATTGGCATTTCCTGTTGCACTTTGATTTATTGGTTTTATCTCTCCGGGCTTCCTCGCCATAATTACCGTCTCACGGAGACATCTGCGTTTCTCAGATTCGGCCAAGTGACTGACACTCAAGCATTTACTTTTATGTACCAGAGTTGCAGGAAACAAGAGCTCTCACCGTCACGACAAGCAGCACTTGTACCTACGCTGGAAGTGCCTGGTACTCTGTCATTGTAGTACAAAAAATATCTATCTGTCCTACCGTTATCATATTTGGTGC